>CP130736.1:28779565-28881469 GCA_030553155.1 Nippostrongylus brasiliensis | reverse complement strand
GTAAACAGACCGTTCCTTAACCAAGTGAAGAGTCTCTGAGGCATCCTTCGTTGACGTGCTTTGTAGAATTTCTAATAAACAATAACCGAATTTGACATCTGTTTAAATACCTATTCAGGCACGGATCCCGTTCAACTGAAATGCAGAAATGAGGAACAAGTTCAAAGTCCTTCTTTGATTCTGGGATCTCGCAGTAACCGTCGGACATCGGTCAGCAGTTGTGAGAAGGCGACCGCACCTTCTATCAATACATCGGAAATTAGTTAAGAAGAAAAGCGGAGAGGAAAGGAAAAACCCGGAAAGTAAATGTTTTTTTTTAAATAAAACGGTAACGATAGCAGTATGATGAGTGTTTTAGTTCAACGAACGACATATTTCCCTACGCGCTTTCAGTCGTTTTTCCAAAGTTCTTCGAAGCTTCTAATATTTGATAGAAAATTAATTTATTAGAGTTTTTATGACTTCTTTAGGCAGGCTATTTCTGCGTCAAATTCCGCCTTGCACTCAGACTGTTTCGCACGCTGCTTCTGCTTCAAATATCGCATTGCACTCATCGTACAAACAGTGAAGTCTCTCCTCTTTGCCGGAATACTTCGTTTCGCATTCCTTCCAGCACTTATCTGATGCAGCCACTTCTTTTTCGCACATCCACTGCGAGTTGTCCTTCTCCTAAAATATCTGTAGACATAGCAAAAAGAAATAGTAGTGGGCAGAGATTACCATACTGTGAACTCTGTTGTGCATGGGATAAATGAATGCAGATCCACGCCTGGCCTAATCAATCCTACCATCCCTTCGGAGTCGGTTGAAGTTCTTATTTGGGAAGGTAGAGAAATCGATATGGTATAGCGGCCGGCTCTCATAAGTCGTACACCAATTGTGCATTAGCCATGTCTCTACGATTCTGAACGGAGCAGAGGTGCCGCGGCGGGTCCTTGGGGTACTGATCAACGAGCACCCCTCTATACTCTTTTACGATTCATTTGACAGAAGCTGAACTAAAACACAATGTTGTTTGTACAAGTTTCTAAATTTGCCGAAGCATCGGAGAGTGAAATTGTATTTTGAGATCGGAACAAAACATCTTGGGTCTTTCCCATGAGCTCGAAAAAATGCGCACGTGCGTCTATTCTTTTCGCTCCTTTGTTAGTCTCACAGTGAACAGATCAAGGTTGACCTTTTAACACGCCACTTTTTTGCTTTCCCCACTTTCATATGGTTGTGCTCTATTTGTAGTTACAGTCTGTCGCAGATGCTGACTAGAATCAACCTTCAAATTAGTACAAGTACTAGCGAAAACACACGATGCAAATAGTAATACTAATAAATTAAAGGATGGTTTTCTCGTTGATTTGGAACAGGCACCGGCTCGTTGCAAAAACTACGTTGCTGGGACCTACGTTCTGCTTCTTGAGATGCTTTAGGGTATGCTGTCACTCTTTGTACGCTGGGCCTCTTATGTTTGGCAGAAAAGATGAGAAATGTGAATGAAACACACATTGTCTGACATGACGACAGCAAATAGAAGAGCCAAAACGACAAGTGTTCTACGCATGGCCTTTTCTCACACCTGAAATAGTATTGTATTAGGTTGTTAACTAATTATTTGCCGTTTTTTTCAAGCTTCTGTTGTGCGCCTAGTAGAGAATCTTCCGAAAACATCCAGATAGCATTCGTTAGAGAATGACTTGCTCTTTCACAACATGTGTCTACTATTTACGAGACTTTGAAATTTCAATAACTTTTTGACCATTGAAGTTGAAATCAAAAATGAGAAAAATTGACCTCACCGACAGTGATTTTTCCCTGCTTCGTTTCGAGACTTCCTGCAAAACTTTATATACATTCTGAAAGTAGACGAATTTCTCTATAAAACAGTGTACAGTTTGTTTCGGTTTTTCTTGGTTTTTGTTTTCTTACAGAGCGTCAAAGTGGGGTATCTCAGAGAAGACAATAATTTTTGGATGCTTGTGCTGCCTTTCTGCCGAACGTTTTCCATCAGCTCCAAACATGCTACGAGAGAGCATTTGTTGCTCTATCAGATAGTATGCTTATTCTTCCATGCTAGCCGTTTTTTAGAACTTTTATCACGAAAGCGTTTTCCAGAATTTCAGGTACCATTTGAAAGAGAAGGATGTGGGCTATAAGGAGATGCATCACATTGTTTCAATCGCACCAGGTTTTGTTATCTTTTAGGTCGACAAAGTGGAGGTTCGAAGGCTCTCGTGGCCGCGCTGTGCGGCCAACGCGACGGCCGCCCGCGGACCCCCTCACAAGGAGGGTCGTTGAAGTGATGGTGAGCTCTAGCGATGCGATTTCTATGGTATGTAGGGCTCCTCATCAGATACCCAAAAACATGAAAAAAATTTTCGGAATCGCATTATATGGTACTGAAAAAGGCCTGTAAAAACGAGGGAGCGCTACACATCAAAGCGCTCATTTCGCATTCGAGATGTGTGGTCGGAGGCGCAGTGGATAAGCGGTTGGGCTCTAGTTCAAAAGGTCATGGATTCAAATCCTGTGAGGGCAATTTTGTTTTGCTTCAATCGCATTGATACCAAATCGTGCTCATTTTGCGATTTTGTCATGGAGGTGGAAGAAAATCATGTTTGGAGCAGCGGAAAATGCACAAATTTTGGTAGATGGCAAGATTAGTATGGGTAACCAATACCTACCGTAACTTACCTTAAACAGATACAAATTAAGAAACTAGTGCTAGATTCGTGATTTGCGACCCAAATAACCCCTTGGGCCCCAAAAACCCTCCAAAATACCCCGAAATCGGGTATTTTGACCTTGGCACCTCACTTACCCACCCTTGCCATAGCTAATGCTCACCAGTCGGAATTCCAGAAACAAAAGTAAAATTCGTGATCAGCAGTCCAGGTGAGAATCCTAGGCAATTTCTGGATTGAAGGTAGTGGATACTCAAAATTTTCTGACAGCTAGAGTCTGAATGGAGGCATGGGGACCAATACTTCATCAAAGACTGAACCTTGGGCAACTCTACCGACACCTGACATGAGGCTCGAAATGTCGTGGTCACCCATTTCGCCCAAACCTTGCTAGTGAGACTATTTGAGGCGCTGGTCACGAATCTAACGCTAGCTCTGGGATTTTCAACAAGTGAGACTATCTAGTGTAGGGTTTGGTTTTGTATGTGGTGGTGAGCGCTAGCTATGGTAGCGCTAGCGCTATGGCAAGGGTGGGTAAGTGAGTTGCTTGGATCAAAATAACCGATTTCGTCCAAACTTCGTCTGTGGGGCTCTTTGGGTCGCTGATCACGAATTTGACACTAGTTTTTGAATTTGCGTCCGTTTAAGGTAAGTTACCGGTCTCAAGGGCGAAATGAGCGCTTTGATGTGTAGCGCTTCCTCGTTTTCGCAGGCCTTTTTCAGTACCATACAATGCGATTCCGAAAATTTTTTTCATGTTTTTGGATATCCGATGAGGAGCCCTACATCCCATAGAAATTGCATCGCTAGGGCTCACCATTACTTCAACGACCCTCCTTGTCAGTGATTACGCGGCGGTGCGGCCGTCGCGTTGGCCGCAAAGCGCGGCCACGCGAACCATCGAAGTCTCCACTTTGACAACCTAAAAGTTAACAAAACCTGGTGCGATTGAAAAAACTGTGATGCATCTCCTTATAGAACAAATCCTCCTCTTTCGAATGGTTCCTGAAATTCTGCAAAAGGTTCCCAACGAAAAGCTTTACACGCCGAGGAATTTTTAAAACACTTTCATGATAAAAATTTTAAAAAACGGCTAGCATGAAAAAATAAACATACTATCTAATAGAGCAACAAATGCTCTCTCGTATCGTGTTTGGAGCTGATGGAAAACGTTCGGCAGAAAGGCAGCACAAGCATCCAAAAATTATTGTCTTCTCTGAGATACCCCACTTTGACGCTCTGTAAGAAAACAAAAACCAAGGAAAACCAAAACAAACTGTATACCGTTGTATAGAGAAATTTGTCTACTTTTATATGCTATATACAGTTTGGCAGGAAGTCTTGAAACGAAGCTGGGAAAATTCACTGTCGGTGGGGTCAATTTTTCTCGTTTTTGGGTTCAACTTCAATGGTTGAAAAGTTATCAAAATTTCAACGTTTCGCAAATAGCAGATACATGTCGTGAAAGAGCAAATAATTCTCTATCGAATGCTATCTGGATGTTTTCGGGAGCTTCTCCACTTGGCGCACAACAGAAGGTTGAAAAAAACGGCAAATAATTAGCTAACAACCTAATATTATAACCTGAAACTATTCTGCTATTTGCCGCTTTTTGTCAGTGATTTGCGAATAACCCAGCATCTCCAAATATGTATTGTATTATAGTTCAGTCATAACATTTGCTGAATGTGAATTATCACGGAAACAGCGATGACAAATGTCAATGGTTCGGTCTACACTTCGGATATTGCAGAAAAGCATTTTGTACTCCCAGGCCACATAGTACCAAACTTTATTATGTGGCAGCCCTAAAACCCTGAATTAACCTGTTACACCAGACAGATGAGCCACTCAGGGTATGTTTCGGTATTTATTACGGGTATTCCATTCATGAACTTGGGTCCTGTCAGCAAGTATTATATTTATGCTCATCATCCTAAGTAACACATATAGACAAGGCATTGGTAACACTCATACTTACACCAAAGCGACACCGGAAGAATGGAAGGCTTGGTGAGCCGTGGCCGGGATCGATCGCTCGACCGTGTGGGTGACAGCAGCGCCTTTTGCAACTGTACCACGCGGGCCTTCGGAAGTCAGGGACGAAACATATTCAACTTACAGTCTCAGTACCCCGCCCTGCCGCCTACGACGTTGGACAGTCCTACAACCGAACCTTCGATCTTCCGGAAATTCCTCTCAAACCTCCGATCTACAGATGGAATCGCCCAGAACACTTCTACCTTCGACGAAATATGACCTTATCGATTCCCAAGCTGTGTTTGCCAACATCTTGCCATGGTCGCCATATATTGGATTTCAAGTTTTATTTGCAGAAAAGAAAGAAAAAACGAACGAATGAAATAATAATTTGCGTGCGCATGGCCGGCTTATAAAGCCCTGCGTCAATTAATATGTGAACAACGTAGACTTCATTATAAGCGTTGATAAGCGTTGAAAGGGGTGATTACGAAAAGCACTCAACAAGCCAACATTCAAATGAATCACGCATCAAACAATATGCAAATGAAAGTATAGCCAACAACGTTCCGACAATGTTATGAATCTACTATCGGTTTAGATGAAATGACTTTTATTCGTTACGCTACTTCTTTACGCATAGAAATACGTTAGAATGATTTCCGATCGCCGATAGTCATTGTTGGTTATCTTCCTTCGGACATCATAGATCATAGACGCACTGTTGTTATTTATTTGTATCCATACGAAAAGTAAATGGGCTCATTAATTTAGGCTAGTTAACAGCCCATACGGAATGCTCATGAGACCAGCAAAACCAGAGGTCTTACTAGTTGACTCCGCAGGTACCTCTGATGAAGGAAGCATCTTTAGGTAACACAGGTCCTCCTTCTCGAGGCAAAATCCAACCACTATCACCACTGTGAAATGGTCAGTATAGTCCCTTTTTGCAGGTGAGGAGGTTTTCATGCACAGCTGTGGTATTGGGTTGGTAAAGGGGCTTTTGTCGAGCTGAATTGAGCTGAACAAAGTAATCAATATTAAAGCCAAAGAGGCTCGAGAGGCAATGAGGATTAACAATCGATCGCATTTTGTTTTGACACGCGTTAAGTGCTCCAACTTCTATTGGTACCATGCTTTTTGGGAAGGCGAAAACACTGACTTGGTACAGCGGATGGCCCCTGCAAGTCATTGTATAGGCCAAATATGCATTCACCAAACCTCTACGATTCTGAATTGGATAAGAATGCGACGGCGCATCCTTCCAATACTGATCAACGGCGACGCTTTTACTTTTACCTTTATTTCTTGACGTTGAAATTATACAGCCCGCCGCGGGTAGAAACAGTGGTTTAATATAATAGTATTCCAGAAACGATATCATATTAATTAATCTTATCAACGTATCAAATCCTTGACAATACATCAGGTATGCAGGGAGATCAAGCACAACTGACAAAGTCGTTCCAACGCGGGTGGTTGCACCTATTTAAACTAAACACTTTCGCTGCGTACTGGTCCTCGGGAGCATATCAACAGTAACATTGTAACACTCATGTGGAAACGAGTAATGAATGAAAAACAGTATATTAATTTTATTCAAAGTCCAGGGTGTTAACCCTGGACTTTGAATATAATCATCCCTATTTGTCGCTTTTGTTTAGCAGTATATTAATTAGTTAACTAGTTAATCAACAATTAATGGAATGTAAAGCAATAGACACTTTGGAAATGGTGTTTTCCAGAAACAGTTTGTTTCGTAGACTTGTCCGGTGAAACGAGCAAAGGTCGGAAACAGATTTATTTATTGCCTACTTATTTGGCTTCGATTCAATCTCCACAGGATAGACACACAATTTCCCACTGGTTATTTTCGATTTTTTCTTGATCATGAGATGGATGCAAGTGATTTCCATTTGAAGATCTCCGTTTTCGAGCATCTGAACATTTACCATCATTGTGTGAAAAAAATAAGAGACCCATTTTGCTGCTTCCACCACTGTTGTTCCCTTGTTCATAACGCAGTTATCGTGGATAGTCGGGAAAAAAGAAAGAACGAAAGTGAGAAAAAACTGATATATCTGCTGACTAGTAACTGAGTGCCATAGAAAAGAGAAAATCATTAGTTCTCTTCAGATTCGACCGTAACACAAGAAATACGGTAACAAGAAACACACCGTGGTTGCCTTCTCGAATTCGTTCAGCTTGAAGCACAAGGCGGCCACGATCAGACGAGTAGCCTTTGACGAGCAAAAAGTCTTGATAAGTTCGTCCAACACAGGACGACAAGGTTCTCGTTGATTCTAATGCAGAAGAACAAGCGCCTTAAAATTCGGGTTTTTCGAATCGTTAGGAAAACTCTTGCTGGGCAGTGAAATCAACGAAATGAAACCAGGATTTCTGCTGCGTTAGCTGGTGAGCAACACCGGCGCCGTCTTCGAAAGCAAACTGTATAGTACCTATTTCAATCGAACAACGTCCCTGAAGCAGAGGTTACACCTCGGGCGGTGATCATGACAGTGATGTCGTTTGCTATTCCACCGAGTGCTGAAAGAAAATGACAAAAATGGTCAGCATTGATCAGTCCCTCGAGGCGGCGCCAGGCATTCGTATTTGAGCAAGAATCGTAGTGACATGATGAATGCGCATCTGGTTGGTACAATTACTTGCTTTTGTCTGCCGCTGCACAAGTTAGTTTTTCATCTTTCCTCAGAATTCGCTTACCTTTCACCCGAGCTGCTAAGCTTAGTTAGCGTGGAGTCGAGTGGTAGTTCGTTACACTAGACGAAACAAGCACCAAATAAATTCACCAAGGCAAAGCCAAACTATCTATCCAACACTCGCAAAGTCATTTTCAGTGGTAATGCTGTGTAATTCAAACGCTATCCCACGTTCTCCATCCTCATCTACCTAATGACACTTTGGTGGATGCGTCACGTTGTGCAGTGTCCGAATTCTTATACATTTGGTTGCGTCGCCGCACCTTAGTGGCTGGCTGTTTTTGTGGTGCGCAGTGTGATGAGAAACGTCTTACGGAAATTGGATATTCGGAGTTCTATGTTTTGGTGTGAATGTCATTCGCATCATTGCTTTAGACGCCCTACATGGTCTGGAAACTCGTGCATGACATCGAACGCTGGAGATGGCCAATTCATAGGCGCAGAATAAATGAGAGCAAATTCGCTCCGAATCGATATAGGCAGATTTCATGTCGAACGTGGTATAGACATTTAGATTTGAATTGATAAGGCCAATTATGGTGGGGTGCACGCAGTTAACTAGAACGTCTAATTGGGAACAAGATCCCAAGAAGGTTGTCGTGCCTTGGAATCATTTCTAATCTAAGGCATATATCAGTTTATGTGCGGATATTTTTCGCCTCTACTGTTTTCTACGATATGCCCCATTCATAAATTCAAACTTCATGTTGGACACCGCGCTAAAAAGTTAATGAAATTATTATGGGAAGGATCATTGAGCATAGCGTAAACGTTTGCAGCGCCCTGTCATCAAAGTGGATGTGGCTTAGCAGTTTCCTACAGAACTGAATGCACTTGAGATTGGAAGGGTATCAAGTAAACATCGAGCACCGTGAACCTGAAAAAGTTTAGGACGTACAGAATTTTCCCAAAACTGCACACTGCTCTTTTGCAACGACCTCAGATCCGAAATTCCCTAGTAGAATAGTTTGCACAACAGTGAAGCAGCAATGATGGGGATAGTGCATATGCGCTTAGTTCCACTGCGGCAGCGAATCCTACAGCGATCGCGTATTCACACTCGCACTGTCGCAGAGCTACTTGCAGCGAACATTTCAGCAGTAGTGGGAATGACCGAGAACACTTCTCATTGCCACTGCCGGGAATGGACATCGAGTGCGATGAGATGGACTCAGGGATTCATGCTCCTTTGCCGTTCTTTTCGTCTCGTCGGATTTGATTCACGGATATTTCATGTCTAGTCTACTTCCTTTTCAGATATGACGTAACCGAATCCTTAAGTTGACATAAGAACTCCGCTATACTTCCAAGAAGAGTAGTGCAGGTTATTTTAATTTTTAAATTGTTTTCTTATTATGTATTATAAAGCCTCTTCCAGCATGCTGATGAGTCCCGGGAGAAGCTTTCTATTTCTTCACCAGCTCGTACATGTTCAGGGACGAAACGATCTTTTCCATATTTTCGTATTTGTTTGTTTCTTTTTGTACATTAGAAATGCGTATATGACACTCAAGGTCCCCTCAGACTTTACTACGCTACTGCCGCGGTAATTATGAAACATAGGGACCGGCGGCGCGTGCCGCAGCTGCGCGGTAGTGGCACTCGGATCTGACCTCGCTTAAATTATTTTTCGCTTTATATCTTGGTTTTACTCGTACATGGTAGGGAAGAAACGAGCTTTTATTCTTATGGTTTGTTTTTATCTTTTTGTTGTTTATTTGCTTTTAAGGCCGTTTCATACTTTACTGCCTTGCTGCCGCAGTAACGATGAAACATAGGGACCGACGGCGCGCGCGGCAACAGTACCGCTTATCCGTTTTCAAATTTCTTGGCGAAAACTACTCATATCGCCAACTATGCACTAAATAGTTTTTCAAACAACGACAGTTCAGTGGACGGCCGGAAAAGCGCGCAGGTATCGCGGAAATATACGCATCCCTTTTTACTGCTCTACTTTGGTTTGCAGCCGCGGTAAAGTCTAAAGGGGTCCTTAGTGATCGTTGCCCTGCCGCCGAACCAAACTACAAGCTGCTGAATTTGCTTACCCCACAACAGTCAGTGTTTAATTTTTTAGACGGCAACGTCTCAGAAATAAAACAAAGAATGCAAGCATAAGCACAGGAAATAGAGTGAAAAAAAAACGTGAATATAGAATCCCGGAGCAACCCTCTGCTATCGACCGCAGGTGCGCAGTAGCGGCAGTCGGATCTGACCTCGCTTAACCCATAACGTACCGCGTGCGCCACATGGTGGCGCACGCGTTGTCTGGCCATACGGCCCACGTGCGCCACATGGTGGCGCACGCCCTTCATAGCAACAAAATATTTTTTATAAGTTGTTTTTTGTTGGGAATGTGGCCGACCAGCCACGGAGTACACCATACATACCTTGGTCCGGTGAAAGCTGTGGTACAAGTGTGGCACTTGGCCACCAAAACCTGGAAATTCCATACAGGGCCAGCAATTCCGCTGAAACTTTACCTTTGGGGTCCTTTCGGTCAATGATCACGAATCTGATGTTTATCTAGCGTATTTGGAACAAGTCTAGCACATGGCCACCACCATGGAAACTCCATCCAGGACCACCAATCTCACTGAACCTTTGCCTAGGAGGTTCTGGTTCTGCAATGTCTCCATGATTCTATGTGGTTGGTGAGTGGTTGGTGCATCCCTTGTAAACTGATCGACGCCTACCACTTCATCAGTTAAATGATTTTAAATCTCTCGAACATTTTCTTTTTTTGGGCTGGGAGCGATCCGGTATAAGCGGTTCGCACGTGCGCTGAATGCGCCGAATTCGAGAAGGGTCCTCCAGAAGTGTTATTGTGTAGAGCCGTTTGTGATGCATAACGGGACCCTGATTAGGCAACATTTGATTTTATAAGAGCGCACCTATTTACGACCTAAGTAGAGCAAGCATATAACCCATGCAATATCAATCAGGTCCAAAATCCGAGGCCCTGGTCGAGTACATGGCGCAATCCTCACCAAACACATGCCAGAAAATTTTCGTTTTTCTTAGCTTCCATCCGGCTTTCATTCGTTTCGATCGGTTCCATTTCGCCGATGTTGTGGTTGGCGATACACTGGTAATGCCATCAATTGATAGCAAGATTTGTCCTAGGGACCGCGTGCGCCACATGGTGGCGCACGTGTGACCTACGCGCGCGGTCCGAGTGGCCAGCCACCGCGAAATGGCCTCGGTACGTTATGGGTTAAATTATTTTTCGCTAAAATTCTGCTTGTTTAGGTTAACACGGGCACTGAAAATGAATCTCACAACCGTTGTCAAGTTCGTTTGAGAGAACCGCCCATATTGTCAACTACGCACCAAATATTTTCTGAACAACGACTATAGTGGACAACTGCAAACTAGACATTGTGTTTCTCAACGCAGCCATTTTAGTGTTTTGCTGACACTGCAAAGGCTACAAGAGCATATACCAGGTACTCGGCACATCGTACAAGTTCGGATCAACGGTCTTACCATTACTCGTTGTTTGGTTGAAAGACGCGCAGTGTACGACGATGCTCGTTGAAGAGTGCTGAGATGTCATAGTGTTGAAACGTTTATTGCCGAACAAATGGGTGATTGAACGGCAGGAGTTATCGAAAATGTGACGAGAAAAGTACAGTCAACTCAATGCACCACAAATGTAACTTGACACTATTAAACCATGAATATATTTAGCACGCTTGTAGCGAATTCACAAACAGATCTATTTTTAGTGTTGGGAACGACAGTTATTTCTTATTGTTAGAACAAACACTTCGAATACCTTCAGAGATATGCCTCATTTTTTCACGGTCGGCTGAAAAAATTCAATTAATCGAGATATTCTCCTTTTCACTCGAACGTGGTCGCTAGCAACATGGTGTGAGCCAGCAACTACACCCCGGTGCAAAATTGTAAGTTCACACAGCAGTTTGCCCAGAACTATCAAAATAAGATATTTCCAAGATATAGTAATGTTATATATACTATTCCTATTGCTCACTATCAAAAACCTACATACACAAGTTTGAGGATCGGTTCCACTTCCACTGCAAGAAGCTAGAAAATTTTAATGGAAAAATAAGGATGGAGATCAGTACAAAATTAAAGTTCCCTTTGAAAAAAACCGATTAATGTTGAAAATTTTGTAAAGCAAATTGAGTTAAATACTTTGTTACATTATCCTTCTTATAAAGAGCATCAAATATTCTATCTGGCACACTTCGAATAAGTTTAAAAAGATCAGTTTGCTCTATACTAGCCCATGCATCATGTGTGGCCTCCTTCAAATCAGAAACTGGTTCCACTTTTGTACATTTGATATAGAAGAATTCCTCACAAGTTCTCCATCGGGTTTAGACCTGCAGAATAACTTAGCCACACCCTAAAGTGAATTTCTATGAGAACTAAACCATTTCACTGTTCACCTCGTCGCATGTATCGGGGCATTATCCCTACGTAATCTTCTGGGATAAGGTGAAATATTATCTACATGCACATTCCGGTAGTCCACGCTGTCCATGCGGCACGAAACAAAGTCCAACGCAACAGTTCCATAGCCACAAATCACAGCCCGAATCGTAACACTTCCACCGCCAAAGTTCCGCCTTCAGCATACTCGTGGATCTTTCCTCGAATCTCTCCGATAACGTCGATATTTGCCGAGTCCATCGGGATTCCACTATTTTTCGACGGATAATATAGTATCACGAAAAGTGAAAAAATGCTTTCTGCACCCCCCAAAAAATGAAGGAATTCTGGACTCTACTCCTTCCAATTTTTGCTGATGTGTTCAAGGGCGAACACCAACCTGGCAGCTTTGTTGTCCTACGTCAGACAAGATCTACACTCCATGGCTTGATGAACGATGTGCGGACTGCGATTCGAGCATTGTAGTATCGTCCATTTCGAAAATAGGAGGTCTCATTGACGTCGCAGATCCATCGCGGGCAGGGTGCTGTTAGAGGCCTCTCGAACTAGAAGGCTCTCATCTCTTCTAGACAGCTTCCTTTTACGACCCACCTTTTGTTTTCTTTTGCAGGGTTCCGTGCTCTTCGGATAACGATTGATGCAGTACAAAGACCGTCCTAGTTGAGCTGCTACCTTTTTGTTTGAAAGGCCGGCCATATGAAGAGCATCGGCATGAACTTGGTCAAGCGGAAAAGGCTTGGTGCCTCTCAGCATTATGATTTCACACACGTCTCAGTTGTCTCTACGTTTTTGACCTATTTGTATCGCGACTGAAGCGAGAAAACTCTCGCCTCAACCGATTTATTCCAAGTGAACTTATAATTTTGCACCAATCTCAATCCTCATTTTTCAAATAAAAATTTGTAGCCTTTTGCAGTGGTAACGCACCGTACCTTAAACTTGTGTATGTAGGTTTTTGATAGTGAGGAATACCATAGTATCATTGCTGTATCGCAGAAATAATT
This sequence comes from Nippostrongylus brasiliensis, assembly GCA_030553155.1. NCBI lineage: Eukaryota > Metazoa > Nematoda > Chromadorea > Rhabditida > Heligmosomidae > Nippostrongylus > Nippostrongylus brasiliensis. The sequence goes on along the minus strand of CP130736.1, from coordinate 28,868,665 downwards.
TATTTGGATAGTTCTGGGCAAACTGCACGGTGAACTTATAATTTTGCACCGGAGTAAATGTGCAAACGCTCAGTAGCCCAGATAAAGCTATCGTTAACTGCACATGCTAAAGAGTGCAGAGGGTGGGTAGGGGTTGTCTCTACGACTAAGTCGGCTATATCTCCTAACATTATCTTATCTAATGCATTCGTTGCAGTGATATGCGCAGATATTTTACGTGGTCCCGCACTCTGCACCGCACAACCACCTCAGCTCACTCAACACCAGTCTAATTGTGGGGATACCTCCCGGTCGGGACGAGATCCCAGCTCTGCAGCCGCGCCACTACGCACGCTTCTCAGCTTGGTCCCGCTGCGAATGCTGGCTTCGTGACAGAGACTGACAGCTTCGACGCGGTCGTCTGACGGGGGAGGGATCGTAAGAGAGCCAAGAAAAGCATGAAAAGTGTGCATATGGCTGAGCGGCTAGGGAGGATGCTTGATGTCTGTGGGTTGGCGGTTCGAATCCTCCCTGTTGGATAGTTCTACAGTGCTTCAATTGAGGTTCAACCGTCGCTCTGCTTTCGATCGTTATCCTTTAGCCCCTCCATTTGCAGGGAACTAGTGGTCCACCCACCCCGGAGTTCCTTGCTTAGCTAGGGCTTAGGTAAATCGCGCTTAGGTTTAAACTTAGGCTAAGGTTCAGGCGAAAGATGAGGTGGCTTGTGCAGAAGGCTAACGAATGGTGAGGTACCATATATCCAGATTCTCTTTGAATGACTGGCAATCGATCGGAAGATGGCACGTAGCCAGCACTCCCTGCGTGTCCAAGCTGCGGAACGTGCGGAGCGGCGTGGCTGCAGAGTTAGAATCTCGTCCTGACCTGGAGGCATAGGGCCCCTGCATACTCGACATTCTCGTCCAACGCGGTGCCGTCGTGCAATGCAGTGTGTGGAGTATAGAGTACACGGCACCGAATTCGAGAATGCTCGTCGTCGCGTGTTTCGCTCTAATGCACTTACAACGGGGAATTCGACGCGCAAACTGCTCGTCGCCGGGTATGCAGAGACCCATAGGGGCGAGTCACCGATCTTACGAACCTACGCCCATTATAGTTCACTATGGCTTTACAGTTCAAAGACATGACAGGATCCTCATTTTGCTGCCAGTTTCTCACCTTTGCATACGCTGATCTAGTTATCATGGCCTCGGTAGGAGCCTTAACTTCCATTTCTTGCAATTTAGGCTCCATAGGATCTTTTTCTTTTTTATCTTTCCTTTCCTTGATCGAGCTGAAAATGCAAATATGCTGCGATCGTTACAGCAAAGCTACTGAATATGCGGATGTTCAAATTGGGGTCGTGGAGTATGAATCACTGTTTGAGAGAAAGAGCGCTTTAATGTTGCCAATGTCACCTGCCCGCAATAATATCTAAAATCGTGTCTAAAAAATATCCTTTGTAAGAAAAACTTCCATGATTCTTATAGAAATCTGAGTATCTGAAATGGCAAAGGCTGGCCTTCGTTGTGCCAAATGTGGCATTATAAAACTACCAGAAAAGACGAACGGAAAGAAAAGACGAACTGTGCATTATTGTGCAACAAGCTATAAAATAGAAAAAAAAGAGTAGCTCAAATAAGAAACAGAACGAGGAGCAGCTGTGCTCCGTGTACTTTGACCGAACAGCATTAGCTAATTGGAGTTAGGTATTTGCGTAGCACGACGATTACTTTGTGATTTTTTGACTACCACTTACAAGAAAGGACTGTCCTCATCAAGAGACCGGAGATCCGTCTTGGGCTCTTCCTGAAAGTAGAACAAAAATAGTGCAGCGCTCTAGCTGATGTAGCGCTTCTACTCTAGAAATGATTACTAAAATTGACATCGCTCGTTTAGTTTAACCAGCTGTGGTACTCCGAATGACGCTGCAGTAGTTACGAAATGATCCAAAAGCCGAACAGTTCAACCCTCATAATGCTTTGCAGTGGCAGAGAAGTAGTACACTGGGGTGGACGACGCGTTCCACTCTACTGTTGCTGAGTTGAGCGTTTTGGTGTCAACACGAAGGTTCATGCACCTTACCTGATGTTTTCATTTCAATTATTTCTTAAGCGGTGTTCACACTCCCTACTGTATCACCTGTATCACCTGTCGTCCCGTTGATCATCGATTTGCTCGAGCGGGCGCCAGTAACGTCTCACTCCCTACTACGGCAATAAATCATTAATCCTTAAGTACAGTGGAGGGAAGAAGGACGGTAGGGCCAACGCAACGATTGTTGTCACGTCTTTGCTCTTAAGGCCGTTTCAAACTTTACTGCGTTGCTGCCGCTGTAATGATGAAGCATAGGGACCGGCGCGGCAGCTGCGAAGTAGCGCATGTCCGTTTTCAAATTTCTTGGCGAAAACTACCCATATCGCCAACTATGCACTAAATAGTTTTTAACCAACGACAGTCCAGTGCACGGCCGGAAAAGCGCGCACCCTTGTTTACCGCTCTACTTCGGTTTACTGCCGCAGTAGAGTCTGAATGGGCCCCTAACGATCGTTGCTCAGCTGCCGAACCGAATTACAAGCTACTGAATTTGCTTGCCTCACAACGGTCAGTGTTTTATTTTTTAGACGGCAACGTCTCAAAAATAAAACGAAGGAAACAAGCGTAGGCGCAAGAATTAAAGTGAAAAAAACGTGAATATATAATCCTGGCGGTACCCTCTGCTAGCGATCAAGGCGGGCCGCTTGGCATCAGTAAGCCTGTGAGCCTCAACAGATACTGAAACGTCAGAGTACAGAGGGCGTGGTGTAGGGGAGATGCATGGGTTGCTGAGTAGGCCTGAGAAGGGTATTTGGTTCTCGACTAGGCTGAACTAATCTCTGCAAATCTATAGTTACTCAGTGGTAGAGCAATAGTGAAGGAGTGTCGCTCACCTCTTCCTTTTTGATATTGAATCCTTCAAACGCTGGTTTTCCTTTGCTCTTCTTATCATCTGGAAATTTAGCAGATAAATGAATCGAAGTCTTGATAGAATGCTCTTGGAGACTGTTCTGATATTCACATTTTTCTTGAGGACGGCTATCGAACTGTTTCTGAAGCTATGTCGACAGCGTAATATAAACAAATAATAAAATAAAAATGGATCACCACGAACTTTTTTTGGAAACACTCGACGAACTCCTTGAGGCTGTGGACGAGCCAGACTTTGAGCCAGCCTTCTGCTTGTTCGCTGAAAGAATAGAGATTCGAAAGCCTCTATAGTTGGTAAATGCATTTGGACCAAAGCCTCGTCTCACCCGAGATTGCTGGGGCATGGGGAATTCTCCCCGCGACGCCGTATGATTGGGGTCGGCCCGTATGGCCTAGGCTCTTACTCGCTACTTACTCTCAGACGTCGCCCTGGATAACGGAAGGACGTATACGTCGCGTAATCACCCGTAACCAACACTGACCAACGAGAGACGTCACGAAGGACCACAACTTAGAAGCCATCCGGAACCGCGAGGAGAGAGGCAGAGGTAGTTACAATGATGGGATGACATACTGCAACACCTGCACGAAAAGTTGACACGGCCGAATTTCGAAACGTGGATAGATAAGATGAGCAAAACGAATGCAGAAAGGCTGTAAAAATCTCAGACTTTACGTAGATTAATAAGTTGAACAAGGGCCATGGGACGATCTCTACTTGAAACATCCAAGTGCTTACGTCATTCTGTGCTATAGTTCCCTACCGTTTAAAGGCCCGTCAGAGCTACAGTACCGGACGCGCCACAACGCTAAAACGGCGGTAGCGGCGCTTCGGAGCGCCGAAAAACGACGTTTCGGGATCCACGCGTGGTGACCCGGGCAGAGTCAATCGCAATCCATTTGCGCCGCATGCCCGACGGGGAGCCCACCTGACAGCTTATTCGGCCATTCCGTGGGGACTCCTATTTCTAGCTTGGGCACCCCCGAGCGGCGAGGAGGGGTCGGAGCCTAGTCGGCGGTGAGTCACCAAGCGAAGGAGCCAAGCGGCAACAGGATCCGAAAGTCGAGGGGTCCAAAAATAGACTGAAAGCGAGTTTCACGAATTTGGGAAAACTATATATGGAAGGATAGAGTTCGAGCTGAGGAGCTCGAATATATACTTATGTACTTTTGCAAATAAATTAATTTTTAAAAAGTCATTAAAAACGGCGGATTCCGAGGCTCCAAAACGCCGCTACCGCCGCTTTATCGGCGCGTCCGATATTAGGTTGTCCGGAAAGTTTTTAGACTTTCTCAGTTGTCCGATTCAAAAGCATATATCTTTGTAAGATGAGAACTTGGGTGAGCGTAACTTTGGATATTTGCGTTTCAGAACCTCTATAAATGATCCCACAATGGCAAGTGAAACATACGATTTCCAATTCTCCGTGGCGCGTTCCCGATGGACAACAAGAAGGTGCTCTTCCCATCTGCTCAACTTCTCCAGTACCGCTCCGGCCGATCTGCAAATGAAGCCCATCGGTCCCTGCAGGAAACAATGAAGGACCAAGCTCCCTCTCGTGCAACATGCTTCAATTGGTACCGGAAGTTTGAGAGTGGGGACGAATCGCTCCATGAAGCTCCTCGAGCTGGACGACCACCTATCGAGAAAAAACAGCAGATTCTCGCCACCTGTGATGAGCAGCCTAACCTCACTGTGCGTGGTCTCGCAGCTCTTACACATACTCCGAAATCCACTGTGTATGAGACTATTCGGCGATCGGGCAAGGTAGTAAAGATGCCTCGACTGCTTCCGCATGCGTTGACCCCTTCAGACAAGGAGAAGCGTGTTGAGGTGTGCACTTCTCTTCTCATCCGTCGCCGCACGCTTGGGTGGATCGACTCAATTCTCACTATGGACGAAAAGTATTGTGTCTACGATAACACAGTGCGTCGCAAGCACTGGGTCAACATCGATGAGCTGCCTGAACCACAGCCGAAACATGATCACCATGATCGAAAGGAGATGCTTTCCTTCTGGTGGGACGTTCACGGTCCGATCTTCTGGGAGTTGGTTCCTACTGGTTGTATGGTGGACGCAGACATCTTCTGTACTCAGCTGGAAAAGATGAGCGAAATCGTGCGCAATCGCCGGCCAAAGTGAGGAAGAATTCTTCTTTTCATGGACAACGCTTCACCACACACCGCCAAGAGCACGAAAAAGAAATTGAAGGAACTGGGAATTGAACTTGTGCCACATCCTCCATACTCGCCTGATCTTGCGCCCAGTGACTACCATGTTTTCAGATCCATGCAGTCCTTTTTCGCTGGAAGAAAATTCAATAATCGGGACGAAATGAAAAACGGAGTCGAGAGCTTCCTGCTCTCTAAACCCCCGGAGTTCTTCGCTAGCGGAATTCGGTCTCTACCAGCAAGGTGGCAGTATGTGATATATCATAATGGTGAACACTTTGTTGAATGATATTGTTTTATAATAAATTTATTAACGAGACATCGCATTGTATCACTAGTCTAAAAACTTTCCGGACAACCTAATACTGTAGCTCTGATGGGCCCTTAAACGGTTGGGCAACGATGGGTCCGGCATTCTCGTGCCGTTTACCCCAAGTACCCGCGCCTCGCCGCCGTTGCCGCCGCCTATGGAATGACCGAGGATATCCCTCTGAAGGCACTGGAAATGTCCCCGAAAGCAAAGGGGATGACGACTTCCAATCAGGTCACCAAACACTGCTACGGACAATATCGGTAGCTTACCGTCTTTGGTCGTCTTCTTGGACTGGTCGGCATTGCCTTTGGCACACTGAAAGTGACGACAATTACACTGTGTAAAAATCTCGGAATATTGTTCACTAATAAAAACAAATGTATAATGTCGTTTAAGATCAGAGCGGCATAATACAGGGTGGCGAATGAATGCGTGCGCCATAAAAAGCTTTATAGTTGTGTTTTTGGCGAACAAAAATTTAAAACAATGTATTTTCATATAAGATGGAACATAACATTCCATAATCACGAAGAGTATTCAAAGTGGGAACAATTAGTTTTAATTTAAACGACAATTCGTTCTTTCACTCAAACGTCGGTGCTCCGCAAGTAGTCATCCAGTGTAATGTTTTAAATTTTGTTAAAAATTTTGTTAAATTTTTTCTTAACGTGAGAAATATTCTTGCATAGAATTCTTAATCTTTTTCTCCATAGCTGTGTAAATGAAACAGCTCACTTAGATGCAGTTTAAGACTATTTTAAATCCAGAAATCTTCGGCCTCTGAAAGGCGCATTTTTGCTTTCGCTCCATGTGTTAGAACCAAATCATTCTAAAAGACCGAATTGGGGTTATTCTGATTACGCAGCTCCACTTAAATACTGTGTATCACTTCATAGTAGTTTCCGTCAGAAATTCAGCTTTTTCGTCGACAGATGTCAAACAAATACTGCCTGAGGCAATGATTTGCCTTGAAAACGTCAAGCCTTCAGAAAATGGATTGATTCCAATATTTCTTTGTTTGGAGTTGTTAACGAGAGCCGTTTCTATAATGTAGAAGAGGTTCCATCAGTTGTTAGCGAGCTCTGCTATTAAAGTCTCCTCATGAGAGGAGTGGGCGCTCCAGTAGCGGCGCACCATGATGGTTTTCCAAAATTTTTTGCGTTTTTTTGTCCCACTTTATTTCGCTTGATCAATGAGAAACTGACTTTTTTGATACGATAACTTCAAGGCTCAAGCTTTGTTTTTACGATTATTCTAACAGGATTATCGAGAACGTTTGTCTTTCCTAACCTTCTTATTCAAACTAACAACAGCTTGTAGGTCAATCCCCTTCTTAACGGTATGCATCCAATCACTTTTTAGATTGCTGTGGAAATCTGCTTTCTCCTGCCGTTGCTTCAGATTATCTGGCCTGTTATTAGAGAGATACCAAACCTCGGAAAATTCAGTCAGCTCGTGGCGGGACTCTCTACTTATTGGCCAGCTTTACAACTTCAACATTTCTCCGCTGTTAATTGGAAAGCCAATTTTTCACTCACAGTACCAATGGCAGGTGTACAGTGAATATCTTGAAAAAAAAAACTATGCTCCAGCGCATAAAACAAAGCTTAAAATTGAGTGGAAATGGGCGCGCATGTATTTATTCGCCACCCTGTGTACTCCATCAAGAACAGCGCTAGCGTTTGCTTCTACATACTGGCCTGTGACGACATTCACACTTCATGGTGGGGAGTTTTATAACGTCCAATCAATTTCAATCTTAATATCTGTACTGGAGAAGTAAGTCGAGGTACGTGGTACCGTACCCACTATCCTCTCTGGAGAGAGATTGATAGAGATCAAATCGGAAACGGTGAATTTTAGGAATACCGTTAACAGGTAAAATCTCACCTTGAGTGATATTGGAAATGTAATTGTAAAGATATACAGCACGAATAGAATCACTATGAGCATTCTGAAAATGACATGTCAAACTTTTATGTAATAGATGGAAGGTTATATGTTATCTAAAACACATGCACTGTTAAAATTGGATCGAGATGAATGGAGCCGAGGCGAGGAAGGACGTTTTATCTTATCTTTATTTATTAAGAAGGGGGCGTGACAAGTACAGTAGTAACAGGTGCTATAGATACACGTACGCTTTAGAGATCTATCCTTACCCTTTGTTCACTTCCATCTCTCCGAGGCAGGGTAAATTATTATTACAGTCTGCTGAGAAGGTAAAGACATTGACTTGGACGTGGCTGTCGCCCGCAGATATTAGTATATAATCCAACCACGCATTCATCATGTCTCTAGGATTCTTGATTGCACAGGCGCGTTCTCGGAGGACTGATTACCCCGACCACTTTACCTTCACCTTTACATTTACATCTATAGGGTGGTAAGAAAGTCTTGAGCCACTTTGCTTGAAAGATTCAGAACTTCCGACTTCTGAATTGAATCCATAACCTAACATGTGGTAGTTGTTAGTCATTCACGAAGCAGCGTTACGATGGGTATAAATAACCAACCATCTTCCTTAACTTCAGATACGATGTCATTTCCACAAGAGCATATTTGAGCCTTCATTTTTAACGGACGGTGGCACAGCACTGGAACGATTTAAACCACTCGCAACATCAGCGCTGTATTCGAGGAAGACACCACAACCTTCTGCATCGCGGAGCTCTCGTGATCCCCTTTAAAGCTCGAGACTCCTGCTTCGAAGACAAGCCTTGGTTGGGACGGGCTCCTATGGCGGAAAATTCTGCCTTTCTCGAAGTTGTGGCAGCGAATCCAGAAAAAAAGCACTCGTGCTCTTGCAAGGAGACTATGACACACTTATGCCACAGTCACCAGTTGGCTCCACTCCTTCGTTACAGAGAAAGGCTGAGTGGACTGAGCTTGGACGTCCGTCCGACAGCACGTGGTTCACACGGGCATTCACTGGTCAGTCTCCCCTTCTCCGCTTTCTTGAAAACAGCTTCAAAAGAGCACAAGTAGGCAATATGAGAGGATGAAACCTGGGTTCTTTAAATCACGCAGTGTTGTCTTGCTGCCCTTAGCAGAAGCGCTTTTACGGAGGGAAAACCGGAAGTACAAGTTGAGAAGGCTTTCCAATGCTGCTTCTGGCACAGGGCAGGAATGTTGTACAAGAAGATCGAAAGAGGACATGGTCTCTGCTGTCGTTATAGCAATTCCCCTCTGGAAACCTGCGGAAGCAGTTCGAGAAAAACGGCCGAGAGTACATTCGGTGCACACTCGCAATGAAGCAGCAGGACGCTATGTCGGTAAAGAGACTAGTAAAAATTTAAAGAAATGATGTTGGCACCCAATTTTGCAATAATCATGTTACTTTTATAATGTCCCCTATAGCTAGCAATTATCATCCTTCCATGTTGCTTTTTAGCTGAGAAAAGGGTGACCAAAGTCGGTGATGTCACACGGGAAGTCAGCGACTTCTTTGGCTACCGGCCGCTCAGTTCTGCAAGTATAAGATGGCTGACCTGCCTATCAGGGACATCATGGTTCTCACTAACAATGATGATAAAATCGTGGAGTAAAATGCATTGTGAACTGAATAAAGAAAGCAAGAAATAGTAGGCGTCAAACGGCTCAAGACTTTCTTACCACCCTATGTTTAGTCTGATGTAAGTATACGCTGCTTTAGAATAGAATCATTAATCTTACTTATAACTACTATGCAGCTTTTCTATTGAACGTTTGCTCGCCCCTTCTACTTGCTGTTACGGCACAGTTTTGTTGAGCATTTCTTAGATAAGGCCGTGCCCGCCCAACAGATTGCACAAGGATTCCTCCTCGCTATGTCCTTATTTCAGGGTGGCGAAAACGTTCTGGTGTTCGCAGGAACTGCCAGATGAAAGAGGAGCGAGTTTGAATGAACCAAGTTGTGGCATCCTTTCAAGATGCATCTCATGAGAAAGTAGGAAACTTCTTAACCCATTGACGACCGTGTGTCCGCCGGCGGGACACACCTGGTGCTGTACACTTTTTGCACCGCACGGCCCCGCAACCAGACTTCGTTGTTCGTGAGATCCTTTGTGGGCTGACAGTGGACCATGTGGGCAATGTTACTACCCATGTGGCTCTTCGGCGGGCCACACTTTAGGGTCGCGTGGGACATGCGCGTTGTCCCCGCGCCAGACACGCAGGGAGCGCGCGGTCGCCAATGGGTTAAAGGTGAGAACTGTGCTTTCATCTCTGCCTTTTTCCATTCTTCCTTCTGCTCCTTTCTCTCCCCGCTTCCTGTCCAATGTTTCAGACCTACAGTACCGGACGCGCCGCAACGATAAAACGACGGTAGCGGCGCTCGGCAGCGCCGAAATGCGCCGTTTCGGTGTCCACGTGTGGTGACCCGAGCGGAGTCAACCGTAGTTCATTTGCGTCCCATGCCCAACGGGGGCCACGCGTGGTGGCCCCTTTGAGTCACCCCGTAGGGCCTCCTACTCCTAGCTTGTGACGCTCGGAAAAGACGCGCCAATTAGTTATAGGCGGCGAGGAGGAGGCGGAGCATAGTCGGTTCAACGAACGACGCATATTTATAGTTGGCTGGGAGGGGGCGGAGCCTAGTTGATGGTGAGTCACCAAGCGAGAGACCGAAGCGGCAGCGGGATCAGAAAATCGAGATGTCAAAAAAATCGACTGACAACAAGTTTCACGAATTTGGGAAAAGTGTATGTGGAAGGATAGAGCTCAAGCTGCTGAGCTCAAATACGTACTTATTTTTGCAAACAAACCGATTTCAAAGAAGTTATTCAAAAACGGCGAGTTTCGGCGCTCCGACGCGCCGCTACCGCCGTTTTATCGTTGCAGTGCGTCCGGTACTGGCTTTCTGTAATTTCTTGCATCCTTCCACTAGATTACCTTGACTGCGGCTGTTACGCTGCAATTGGGTTGTCGGAAAGTTCTGTCACAGAATTTTCAAAAAATCCGTAGAATTCAGCGAGAAGCGGTATGACCTACCCATGACCACTGATAAATGGGCCAAACATTCTAGAATATTCTGAGCACGGAGCCATTCTTATATATCGCTGGTGCTGGGTACGCGACTCCATTGAAGCCGAAGCTATGGCTCCTGTTGACAAACGTAATCTGCGACGGGTTCCATACTATGAATTTCTTCAACGGCATTCTGCAGTGCAGGCAGCTGGCAACATCTGTGCTGTATTCGGCAAAGACGCGGTCTCACTCAAGACAGTCCACAAATGGTTCAGCCGCTTTGAGGAAGGAGATGTGACCTTCGAAGATCTGCCGCGCTCCGGACGTCCATCCACCGTAGACGATGGGCAGTTACAACAAGCTCTGAAGGAGAAGCCCAATGCAACAACGCGTGAATTATCGAAGATGCTCCAGTGTCACCACTGGTCGGTACATGATCGTCTTCAGGCATCTAGATATCGAAAGGTGCTATCGAAATGGGTACCTCACGAGCTCCGTGACTCGGACCGTTTTCTCGACTAACTGTTGCTCAGTTTCTCATTCTCCGATACCGTTGCCAGAACTTTTTGAGAAATTTTGTCACTGGAGATGAGTCATAGATACTCTATGTCAATCATACCCGAATGGCACAGTGGCTCGCCCCCTCACGGACAATCTCCTCCAAGGCGATCAAAGATTGACCATCACCAAAAGAAGGTGATGCTGCGCTGTTGGTGGGACTCTCCACCACGAGTTTCTTAAATATTGCACCAGAGTAACAGCCGAGGTCTACTCTGTCCAACTGCAAAAGCTAAGCGAGACAATGCAACTGAAATGTCCGCGACGCAGGGATGTGTTCCTGCTGCACTCCAACGCTCGACCTCATGTTGCAAGAACTTCGCGTCAAAAATTAGAGGAACTTGGATGGGAGGTTCTACCCCATTAGCCATATTCGCCGGACATGGCTCCATCTCACTACCACCTATTTCGAGCTCTAAAGCTACATATGAGGGGAAAGCAGTTCGACACTGAAGCGGAGGTGGAAACCGAGGTGAATCAGTCCTTCGAGTCACAGCCAGATTCATTCTGGAACAAGGGAATTAGTGATCTGCTCAAAAAATGAGAGATGGTTGCTGATGTAAATGGTGATTATTTGTGGATTAGAGTTGTGCTCAAATAAAGATATAGAATTTTGAAAATAAATGTCCGATTGATTACAGAACTTTCCCGACAACCCAATATCTAGCACGTTGGGAGAGGCTATTCAAATAGAGCTTGGAGACTAAAATTTGGAGCACAGCCAAGTTAATCACTCCTCAGGGCTTCTACCGCATGTTAACGTTGATTCTGCGAAGTTTGAAGGATGTGCAGTGGATTATTGAAACGAGAAAATAAGCCTATAAGCGTTTCACTTATTGTTGGAGAATGATGCGTTTTGGCAACTTCTTCACTGCTCTAATTTTCTGTCTTTCAAACTGTTCTCAAAAAAACATGCTTCGTGGAATGATCACGTGATAAAGCTAACACCGGAAGTTTAAGTGTAATACAACAAAAGTCACTTGCCTGTAACAGCTTCAATCACTGCTAACCGAAGATGTCTCGCACGCGATTTGATAGCCTGAAAGGACTGAATCTGAATTGAAACGGTTTGAATCTCTACGAAGGAAGCCTTTTCCAATATTGCAGAACCTTGCTAGTTTTTAACGGACAACTACGTACCATTCAAGCCCTAGCTGGGACCGTCTCACCATTCTATCAGCGCTTACCCTACGGGAGAGAACAACTTGTCTTCAACAGAGAATGGTAATGCCAAGATAAGAAGCAACTTTATCGGAGGGCGTCCATTTGTCTACCGTAACCCGTCGCCAGCTCAGTGATTTTTTTCGTGAATGACAAATTTATACCCTGGACATTTCCGATGAAAGCATTCAAGAGTAATCCGAACCGAGGATGTGATGCTGCACGAAATGGTTTAGAAAGTGCGGTTCGAAAGGTCGAAGGACACACTGACTGCTGGATTAGGAACAGGTGTATAAGTTTGGAAGAAGTTTGAGTCTGGGATATTTGGTCTAATTTCAAAGACCCAATCTTTGTCAAACTAATGATAGGAGCTGGTGCCCTCATAACGGGAGGCTTGGCTACTGAACAAGTGGTGGAGTAAAACCAACCAGTCATGGAAGAGATTATGCAAAACTGATTTGAAGCAATGAAAAGCTCTAATATTTACGATTGATAAGAACAAACTCGATTTCCTCCGATTGCGTTTGATAGTAACCGTGTTTATACTTTCATTACTTCGATTACCTACTGTACCGGTCTCAGTAGAGACTGATTAGTGAGTTTGAGAACGATATGCGAAAACTATTATACACATTTTGAAAATGCATATACCATACTTGACTTAGGCTTTCAAAAGCGAATCGAAATTGACGCCCCCAAATTTAGCTCGCTAAAATACAGCGTAGGCTGCCTATAGCAAAAGCATTTCACCACCGAAACAGTTTTCACGTCTCATGCTCTGTAGCGCTATTTACTTTTACCTGTGCAAGAACGAGATCGACAAATGATTCATAGACCGAATACAATAAAGCGATGATAGCCTGAAGTCCGAGTGTGGCTTCTCTTATGAGAAAGATCAGCCGTTGATCTGAGGACCCCTTTCAGACCATCTAATAATTGCCTATGGTGAAGCCTTTCAACATATTAATCACCTCTTTCACGTCAGCCACATCTCCTACTGCCCTCGATGGTTGCGGCACCATCGCCAATTTTCTGCAGATGGTTTTTGTCCTTACTGCTCTTTTTGAGAGAGGTACGTTTTCTTCAAGACCGCAGATTACAAATCCCATCGTGCTGAAACAAAATGCAGGAAACTAAAAGCAGTCAAGCAGCCCCGCGGAAAAAGGTGAGCACTCTTCAAGGGGACGGAGTTCTTCGAAAGACATCTCTCGAGAGTCTTTCATCTTCTTTACTGTTTCGCTTCGAGCCTACCTTATTAGAGTGTCCGGAAAGTATTTGCCGAAATCGCAGCAATGTTCAAATCAACACAGTTTTTAAATAACAACTTATTATTCTACCAATTAATTTCCATCTACATCAACAACTTTCCTCCAACGTTCCCATAGACTATGGATTCCTTTGGTTTTATATAGCACCATTATGGAAACTTCCTGATTACCCGTGTGAAACCTGTGATAACTTGAAATTTTCGGCAAATGCTTTCCCGACACCCTAATATGCACCGGCTAATCGGTCGGCAACTGAATACGGAGACAAATCGTGCCCTAGCTCCCCAAAGCGAGAGAGCACTTGTTACGACTCGTCGCACCCACTGTCGACTTTCGTTCCTATTCTGCCCGCTGCTTCCTATTCTCCACTGAATAATAACAAAATTACAAAGGCCTATTCACCCATTACTAAAAGCAGTAGTGGTCTAGCATAGAGGAGAGACGTAATCGCTTTCAAACGTTCACTTCGGCAGCTGTGCGGTCGCGCTGTCGCAGTGCATAAATAGGGTCGCTTCCTTCGGCACAAATTCACCATCATGAATCTGAGCTCGATCAAATAATTATTTTTCATTGAGCTTTTGCATGCGAAGGCTATGTGAGATGACGATCACGAATCCGGCAGGCGTTTTTCAAAACTGGGCCAGCGGCCACCTCCGTTGTAAAGGGCTCCATCAGATTCTAGTGTGATAGTAAACCAAACCAGAGCAGCAAAAAGGGTGTGGGCGTACCTCAGCGATAGCTGCGCATCTTTGCGGCAATCCACTGAATTGTCGTTGGTGGAGAAATTATTTAGCACTTATTTGACGATGTGGATGGTTTTCGCTCACAAATTTGAATGCAGATGTCAGATTCGTTATCGTCGCCGCTGATAGGCGAAATTTCATGATTATTAGATCAAAGCCAGATCAGTTGCGACGGATTTTGCTGCCGCTGCCGTAGCAACATTTTTGAACCTAAGCGATATAGCCCACCAGGTAAAGCCGATGGAATCGTGCACAGATTCATGGATATCCTGCACTGTGTACTGAGGCGTGTAGTAAAATGAGATATGGTGCGTGATTAGTTGTGTTCAGGGAGCAGCGCAAACATTTTCTTGGACGACAGTACAGACAACTCAATCTCCAAGAGCAATAATTACAGTTGGCGCGTTCTTCGTCCAGAATGATACCAGGTAAGGATATCTCAGAATGAAAGAAACAATATCGTTGAAGAAACGCATGTGATATGTATAAACAGTACGTGCTGATTCTGCAGAAAGCCACATTTTGTTTTGCCGCTGTTCCTCATTATAAATTACCAGGCTATAAAGTATCGAAGTATTTGTGCGAGAGTAAGCAACAAGGCTAAATATATTTGTGTTGTCAAGCTACTGCTCTTTATTGAACCAGACTGCCCTTATTTTACCTGCCGAAGCATAAGTGGGTCTTATGAGAATATGTGGATCTAAAACGATAGATGACTACAGATTCTTCGATCAGCTCTATTCTATTACCGAGCCTGTTGAATTCTATTCTGCGGCATTAGCCAAATCCTCGACCACGTGCTGTGGGGGTAGTGTAGTTCTGGCCTCCTTTCCCAAGTTACAGAGTAAAACCTGAGAGATTGCGAAGTATGCATATCTACATAATCCACGAGCCATTTGTTGTTGATACACAACGAAATGTAGAGAAAGAAAAGTCTGGAGACCCACAAATGTGTGTATAAATAGAATGTTTATAAGATCTGGTGGAATGATGTGATATTTTTGGTGGATATTCTTTAGTATAATAGTAACAATAAATACTTGTTGTAGCAACAATAACCAGCAAATTAATGTATAGAAAACATCCCCGATTGGGCAACACATCAAACCAATTATCTCCAAATAAACATTAACTTTATCATTACGCTTTCTGTTCCTTTCAAGCTATTTTAGTGTTTTCTCTTACTTCGTTTTTAAAGGGCTTGTAATTGATCGAAATCAGATTACACAAGCAGTTGATGTCAAATGTGATTTCACAGCAAAGATTCAAGTGCTGAAGCTATGCGCGAGAAGATTTCCCGTGCTATTAGTGCTACTAAGACCCTTGTCGCTTCTTGGTGTTCCCTGCTCATTGTCATTTGCTGCGAACAACAGCTATTTTGGTTTAATTACTCTTTTCTGTGGTTTAACTACTATTTTATCCTCATCTTGATAAAGGGATTCAAGCCAGTCGTTCTCCTTTTGGATTATTGCAGCGCTTTTCACCGCGTTTTACAATTTCTGCATTTTATTTCAGAACTTACTGAAAGCTTAGAAGTGCAAATATGCTTAGATTACAAATTTATTACTATAACAGTCTAGCTCCACAGGTATTCGGCTTCCATTGGATTCACTGGCAGCGCGGGTGCACTGTTGGTGGCCCTCGATACTATCCGAGAACGTCGCTTGCTCGACAACTACGACTTTAAGTGAGTTACACGTCAGAATAGTGTCTACGCCTCTTTAGTCTCATCCACCGTGAGAGGGAGCCTGTCTCAAATATTACTGAGTTTTAAAAACAGATGGCTGAAGATTTTAGTTTCATTATCCGTTTCGACAACTGTGTTGAGAAGACTGCCGTGGCGGATGCAATAGACTTGATTACCACAAAGAATGTTGACGTTTTCTTCGGTCCTACTTGCAACGCACGTGAGTTGTTGCATTAAAGCTCACGGAGATGCTAACATCTTAAGGCCCTTACAGACCCGACGAAGGGCAATTTGAGCGACGAATTAGCCGTTATAGATGAAATTGAGCGAAACGCACGACGACGAGCATTCTCGTCCAACGCAACGTTTGCGGCGTTGCAACGCCCGGTCACCGCCGCGGTGAAGACTGCGAATTCGACGCTCAATTTTTTGTCGTCTGGTGTGTAAGGTCCCTTAGTGTGGTAGACGAGAGCGGCTCGATATTGGTCTGGAAAAGACACCTTGTGAACGGTATACATGCCTCCGTCGCGTCGGAACTATGAAGACTACCTAGCTGCATCAACTCCGTCTGTTGATAAATAGAAGTGGCTATTTTCTCCTAACATTACAGTTGGTGATAAATTACTGCTGCATATGCACGAAGATGTGACGTATTTAACATAACATAACACTTATTACACGCTTTAGGCATGTAAGAAGGTAACAGAATCTAAAACAAATTCTATCGTCGTTATTTGTGCAGACTTAAAAAAGAGGGAACAACATAACGTAACAAAACGCAAAAAAAGAAATTAGGAAATATTCGGCAATTGCATAAGATAGGTACTCTACTAATTTGAAGAGCTGCTGTGCTGTGTAGCCTATATTTCCTCATTCTCTAATGAGAACTTGTCTGTAAACCGCGCTTGTTTATCTGTTTGGGAAATCGGAGACTTTTTCCTACAAAATCTGAGTTTCAGCAGCCGTATCGACAGGTGTCATTTCGTCTGTCTACAATATACCGCACTACGTCTGGGGATTTACCACGGCGAACGAGTTGGCGAACGCTCCACGATTTCCGACTGTGATAATTATGCCACCGAATTACTACAGGTAAGAGTATGCATGCAATGAACAGGTTGCTTCCGAGATACCGGAAGTCGTTTAACATGTCTGCTCTTCACTCCTTTCAGTTGGGCTCTTTTTCAGTAGTTCGATAGTCTTTGTCTACCCATCATGAATTCCTCCTTTGAACATCGTCCCAAAAAAGAAGCCTGTTGCTTCAGCCTCAGTCTCGCATTGCTGTCAGTAATGGATCATTTCGGATGGGACGAGTTTGCTTTCATCTATTCTCTAGCAGAAGACGTGGAGAGGTGCCCTGTGTACCTAACGGATCTTCAGGTTCATTCAAAGGCTTCTAGACGGAATCATTTCTGAGAAAGGACATAGAATATTACAGAAAGCATTGTACGTCCAACAGCAATTTACTATATCATACAGCAATGTTTGGAGAAATAACACCGACTCCGAGATGAAATCTATCCTATCCGATCTGAGGAACAGGGCACGAGGTGAGTCGTGCTTTTGAAGGTTTAAAGAATTTAAAGATTTGTTTTGGAATTCGCCCATTTTCAACTGATACTGGAGCTGTGTTCCGGCGGTGATTTGAATAGTTTACCAACCGTTATCTTGTTCACTGTTGAAGAGAACCGAGATTATCAAAACACTTTAGTCGGCTAACGTTTCGACGATGTCGCCTTCGTCGGAGCCTGGAAGGTCAAATGTGTATTTTAAAAACTACTCGCTCAAACACCACTTCTTACTACAAAGGGCCATTCTAAGGTCCAGAAGAACGGGAAACAAAAGTACAAAGGAGCAAATAGAAGCGTACCCTAATGGCGGTTGCTGAGGCAGACCACCAGTAACCCTTAGATGCAGAAGTTAGCGGGCGAATGAACCTAACCCATAGGGACCACCCACCATGGTGACCTCATAGGGCGCGATCAGCTAGGTCAAACCCGCATAAATCGGCTAATGGAGCCAACTCTTTCGTGACCGCTACACACTCTTCTTTCCGATTTAGCTCAGTGCCCTGGCAGCTATCCAAAACTCCTCGCCTCGGCGCGCCGCGATATTAGGTTCACGGGCCAAAATAGACACCGCCACCTCGATTGGAAATTTACCAAACCATTACACCTCTTAGGTCCATTCGCTACTGACTGAAAGCTGGAAAGCGATGTGTAAGGTCTGCAGGTTCTCCGTGTTCACAGATTATCTTAGTTGCAACCAAAGACAGACAGGGAATAACACGTCTGTTGCATGACAGACCCTTTTATACCCAGTCTATACAGTTTATCACAATCTCACTACCACTCTTCTTCATTCCTCCGACTCCCTACTATCTCATCCACCAACATTCCCCCCGTAGTGACTGTCCAGGTCATTCCAGTGAGAAAACTCAGGTGGAGGTTCGGTCCTACCTACATCCTCCACCCGCTTTACTCCTATATCTCACACTTATTACCATCGTTTATTTTAACACCATCTTTGTTCACAGCAAGATCATTGGGGGCTTGTTCCCCTTTCACTCTGACGCCATCGAGATCGCGATCGCGTTCGACGGCGTCGGCGCTATTCGCCAGAGCGGCTTCTTGAGCGCCCGGCTCTTCTTTCTTCGGCGCTCGCCGCCCTACTTCCCGCTCTCTAATGGCGGCGGGCGCCCACTGCCGCGTAGGGCCCCAATTCTTGGGGCCTCGAAGCCTTCCTCTCTTCCTCCATACTTTGGCCTGCGGCAGCTGCTCTTGCGGTTGCTGCTGGATCGTCTGTGGTGCCACAGTCGGTACCGGCAGAAGACTAGGTACTTGAGACATCTGAGACGACACCATTATAATAGCTGGGGGACCGATGATGGGGCCACAAGTTGCCCCGTCCCATCGCCGGCCACTGGATCGCTGTCGGTTGCCACATCGGACGGCCACCATACTTCAGTCCGCCGTTTTTATATCCGTTTTCTTCCTTATCCTCGTATCATGCCGTTAGGGTTATCTCGTTTACCTTTCTCTTCTTCTCCTGCTTAAATTCCTTCATTCGTTCCGTCTCCTTTCTTTTGCGGGTCGATCTCCGCGTTCCCTGTGCTTCTCCCGTTACTAATGAACTAGTGGGTTCTCTTTTCCTGTTTTCCTCCATTTTACGCAGCGGGTACTCCTCTACCTCCTCCCAATCATGATTTTCTCTTTCAACTGGTCAGCATGTGCTTTTCGCTGACCTCACAGGTGCTCGCTCCACAGTTTTTTTACTACAATTCTGGAGATCCACCTGTCCCTCGTGTTACCGTAATTGCGAACGTACACTTCCTGACCAATTCTGAAATAGCGTTCTCTTTTCCCCTTATCATACACCTGCTTCATATTCGCCGCGTATCCACTCAACGGCTTCTCCTTTTGTCCGATTTTAATTATATCCAGTGTTGTTCTCAAGTTGCGCCCTTGCAACATCTCCGCGGGCGATTTCCTTGTCGCCCTGTGCAGTGTCAGTGTCGTTTTATTCAAGTAAAAGGTCCCACACCGCATTATCCTCGCCTTTATTGGACCTCAACCCTTTATACAGTAGACTTTCAAATGTTTGCACAAATCTTTCCGCGTCTCCATTTGAGTTGGGATGGTATGGTGGCGTGGAAATTTGCTCGAAGCCCCACAGCTATTATAATGGTGTCGAAGTGCCGAAGAGTCCTGTCGTGTCCAGAGTTCTGCCTGATCGCCAGTTGCAACCAAAGGCAGACAGGGAGTAACACGTTTATTGCACGACAGACCCCTTTATATCCAGTCTATACAGTTTATCTTACTATCACTCTTCTTCATGCCTTCGACTCCCTACTATCTCATCAATCTCGTGACAGTCCTAACGCGAGAGGCCATTATCCTCGTTTGCAGGAAGACAAAATGTATGCAACACTAGAGAAACTAGGTGACACAATGGCGCGGTGGCTTCGAAGTGGTCCCTTTAGAACGGATACAAAGCCCAAACGCTTGTTAGCAAATTTCAGTGGTGAGCCGCAGGACTTCGTCTGACAATTAATCTGATTCTCGAGGACGCTTGTCGAGGTGTAGCGATTGCTTAAAGGGATCGAGATTGCAGGACGCTCCTTTTTTGCATTAACCCCGAGGAAGGACCACACTATGTAATTCATCGTATTCGAATCCGGAGATAACTTCGATAAACTAGCCCACTCTGAAAATGTGATAAAGTTGGGTAAAATTGGCCTTACACCACGCTTGTGTTGTCTTCGCAGTAAAAGTAAGAGCAGAGCCCTGCTTTAAAGTTCATGGTGCGTTGCCGTTCATAGTGCGTTGTCGAAGTGCTTGACCTGAACAAAGATGCACCGTGCCATTGAGAATGGAGAGGGGAAAACAGTAGCGATGCGGACCCATTTTTCAATCGCGATCCCTAGTCCAATAATGGTAATCCTCCCTTGCAGTAATCGTCGTGTGCTCATCCTCGTTTGCTGTCAAACGAAAACTGTTTCTGCACGCGTATGATATGGGTATGACTACCAGCGACTACGCGTACATACTGAGCGACCTCGGAACCTCCGGCTATAGTGAGTTAGCAGGTAGTTCAGCACAAATTATACCTTCAGTTTTATAGATGTTCAATGTTACCAGCACCAGAGAGCTATTTCGCACTCTCACTTACCATTGTCAGTTCCTTAGCATGACACACAGTTTCCGATTGAGAGGGACTTCTTGCAATAATTGACCCCAAATTTGCGTTATTAAACATCTGCTAGATATAGAACGTCAACAAGCATAACGAAACAAATAATATGATGAGGATGATAAGTTCACACTAGAGGAAGAGGATTGACAAACACACTATAGCAACACGAAATTCCGTACTTTCACGTATTGGCCCGAGGTTCGCATCAACACGTGGAAAGCGCGGGAAAGTCGATGATGGGCAGAAAATTTCGAAGAAGTCAGTAGTTCATAGCACAGAGATTGTGTCGATATACCAAGCTAATTTATACACCTGCTTCGCCTAAGGTCCATGCAGTCCGTTTGGATGATGTTACATTTTAAGAACCTGCAGTAGAAGATACGTCGGCATGCATTTTGTGTACAAATAGTTCTAACCGGATGGAATCTAAATCTAATTGACAGTTTCGAAGCTTTCACTCAAATACTCATCGATAACGTGGTTATAAATTATTGACTTTTCAAAAAAACCTGCAGTACTTTCGTATGCATATCTATCTATGTAAACATCGCGGGAAATTTAATTTCGTCGACCTAAATTTCTCGCTTTTTTTGTTGAATGTATCGAACTGGAGATTTTTCCGTGGAATTTCCCTCCCAAAACAAGTTGAATGCTCTTCTTCCTTTACTTTTTGACTACAAGTTGAAGATTTTTCCTCTTTTTTTCTTGACTATACCCTTTCATATCAACAATGATTCCTGCTATTCATGCTATACAGCTCGCACTCTCGTTATGACCCTCGATTGTGCCTCTGCGTAGACGGATTGAAATCTAATTTGCAGTAGCTGGAACGTCACTCGACACAAACAAAACCATATACGCTTGGGAAGATCAGTCATCGCCTCCCGACGGTCGAGACAAAGACGCATATTCGGCATACTTGCGGACAATAACACTAAGCGATGTACAGTGTTTCATTTTACTTTTCCTTTGCGACGTGGTTGGGAAAATGGGTGGCCTGGAGTGATCGAGTTCCTATGTATTAGTGGATTTCTGTACTTACCAGGTGTCAGACGATAGCCACGCCTCTACAACTTATGCTGAATTTGGAGACGACGTGCTGGCGAAAATGAAAGGAGCTCCGTTCTTCTGCAAATCGCAGTGTGAAAAAGCAAATGGTTGGAAGGTCGGCATTCTTCTACTTGTCATCGAAATGTGTTCCTTTTCGTTTACCAAGCGACAACGATAACTGTGAAAATAGCGGTTCATGAATGATTCGAACCCCGGCCTGTCCATGCGAGCAGACGGCTATCCTTCCGAAATGGGCCGGTCTGAAATACCGTACTTGGGACCGATGAATAGACCCGCGATATCTGCTCTCATCCGGGAGAATGAATGCGAAGTAATCCGCGCCGACCGGATTCAGTATTGCCGATACCCGTCATGAAAGCTGCAGAGAAGAGTCGTCAGCTCGATGGCGTAGTGGTCTAACATCACCACAACAAAGATAATACCGGAGTTCGGGTTCGAGTCCTGCTTGGACTGCGATTTTCGCGATGATCTCAGTACCATCACACGATAATACCGGAGTTCGGGTTCGAGTCCTGCTTGGACTGCGATTTTCGCGATGATCTCAGCACCATCATAACCACTTCTACTTCTAATGCAGCATCAATACCGTACTAAAAGAAGAATTTCACGATTTTAAAACCGTCCGCGTAATTTCTATTTCAAACCTTCAGCTTGTGATTTAGATTGAACTTGAAAATTTTTTCCAGCTTTCACTCCTTGCCTACCAGCTTTACGATGCATTCGTGATGTACGCAACGGTGGCAAATCGAACGTTGAGCCTCGGTAACTCATACCGCGATGGAGCCTACATGCTCAATCATACAGCAGGAGTGTACAAGGGTAGGCGGATTACAAACAACTGGAGAACTCTGAGATCTACGTTGGTAGAGGTGAAAAGCAAAATGGTCCATGTTGATCAGCTTCCTAAGGAGGCAAACAAGTTCTCCTTCCATTCAGAGTCATAGAGGCATGGTGAATGCGTATCTGGACTACTCAATAACTCAATAATTTGCGCTGGCCAACTACTGCTCAAGTCAGTGTCTTTACCTTTACGGACAAGTATGTTTATTCGATCTCGGAGTGCTTGGTCACCCCGAGTGGGGATCAATCACTGGACCTTACAGGTGTAAGCAGCGCCATTTAGCACCCCACCTCGCACACTTATTTCTGATATGTGCTGTTGTATTTTTAAAAATAGGCTTTTCGCGAAAGTCTCACTCTCGTCTTTTCACTTCAGTACTTCGAAAATTGCATGTTGCAGCAGAACTATAAAGAACGGTAGCCACACTCGGTGACTTTCCGCATAATGGTGAGCGGTGGTACATATCAGTTTGGAGCTCAGAATCGATATTTATGAGACATTTATTGAGGCAAACTGATGTTTCGGCGAATACCACCTTGTTCGAAGTTTGAAAAAGGCCAAATATACACGAAGACTATTGGGCCTACTTTTGAGCTGGACAGACTCCGAAGAAGACGATATTCACCGAAATATCAGTCTCCCTCAATCAATATTTTATCAGTCTCCGTTCTGAGCTCTAAACTAATGTAATATAACGAATAACATTTACAACAGAGTGGAAAATCAACCTTCATTCCTAGTCGCGGTTTGAGTGTCGGCATAAGTAGTGAGTGAGGTGGTGGTGCCCGATAGCTTGAAAGAAGAGCTGGAAGTTAAATCATTGAAACGCACTGGATCCTCGAATAAATCGGAATCAGACATGTATGGGAGGGTAAAGACACTGGCTAGACATAGCGGCTCGCTCCCGAAAGTCATTGATTTGCCAAATAAGCATTCACCATACCTCTATACGATACTAAATGGAACACAAATGCGGGGACCAGTCGGCGCCGACAATTTTACCATCTACTTACCCACTGAGCGTAAGTTAACTCGTGCCACGCGTTGGCGTCGAAACAACCAACCGATCCAATCGTTCATTACGTAAACAAAACTACAATAGAGGAAACTGCAAGCAGGGTAAACGATGTAGCAAAGGGTGGCGGTCAATTCCGTACGTACGTGGTCCAGCGAAAAGAATAGGTGACAGAAGGAAGAACAATGCGGATATTTCTCGGAAATGCTCCTTTTGAAGCTTCGAGATAGTGCGGGTGAATCAGTCGATGAGATCATTTTGAAACAACCAAGCCATCATACAGTTCGCTGTTCACAGGGATGAAGATCAGTACATGATTTGCCGACTAATGGGATACGAATTTAGGATTATTATCGAATATAACAATAGCGTACGATGGATCGCGAGTACCAGAATTCTCATTGTCCACTATGAGTGGGTTCCATGGCGAGCCAGTGACAGCGGGTCGAATCACGTTCGACACCAGCGGAGAGGATGCGGTTCGTGTATTAGATGTGAATCAGCGTCAGAATAAGGGCAAGACTTAGTATTTACCGGAAAGGGTGAATGATCAGAAGAATATTATTTCAAAGCCAACTTAAGCGACGACATAATATTTTAGCACAGTTTTGGGAAACGGATATCAATCGTGATAAACAACCAGAATAACCCTCTCAGTATGAATTTTACACCAAATCGGGTGAAAGCATTTGCTGAACAATGGGTAGATAGCTTTCCCCTTGTTTCACACGCCTTGAAAGCAGCTGCACATGAACCCCTATCAGCCTCCGAGTTGACGGGAATTCCTGTACAACTAATCAGACAATAAATGAGAGGATTGTCAAAGATATAGTAAATTCGACAACAGCAAACTCAGAAAGGTGTGGTCGTACCTCAGTGGTCGGACTAATTCACTGGCGAATCTCTATACTCGATCTTTAGCTGTTCCATATTTTGTTGGAGATGAAAAGTGTGGAGTCCTCGATGACAGTGCCATCTTCGCATTCCGATGTTACAAACCCTACCACCTGAAGAAGTCGTTCACGAAAAGCTCAGAAATATTATAGTTGGAATTACGCCAAGAGCAGGATTTTGTTCGGGTAGATCTTGAATGAAGTTGTAAAACACAGTTACGAGAACTGCTCACTTGAGGTTGGATTTAGCTTGTGAGGCGATGTATTCTCATGAAAGGAACACGAACCTTGTCGTGGTACGCATCTTCAATAATCTATTGCTGCATAAAGGCAGCGAATTAACAGTAGGTGAAGGTTTGGTAAACTTCAACGGCCCCATTTCAGACTTATGAGAGCCAGTTCACTGCAGCCGAGGAAATAAACATTATCTGGAGTGGATCGCCTACGCCATTATCCGTACCAAAGTGTGGATTCACTGGCATGTTTCTTCACCTATTAAAGAGATCTTTTCTGAGAAATAAGCGTAATCAATACGGCAGCCCTTTTGAGAAGCGACATCCATTCGTAGAAATATTTTGCTTCAAATCGATTCTTGCTTAACCCATTGACGGCAGTGTGTCCCGCCGGCGGGACACACCCTTTGGTCCGCGATGGGCCGTGTGTACCGCCGGTGGGATATACTTTTTGCACCGCGTGGACCTGTATAATCCGCCACCCGACTACGCTTCGTTGTTCGTGAGATCCCTTGTGGGCTGACAGTGGGCCGTGTGGGCAATTTTACTACTCATTTAGGCCTTCGGTGGGCCACACTTTAGGGTCGCGTCGGAAATGTAGCCCAACGAGGGGCTTAGCTTCTTCCCTCTTGGGAGACACTGTGGATAGGAGTGTCCATTTAGGCAATGTTACTACCCACCCTATATTGTCCGTTTAATCGAAGCTTCAAGATATTCATCAAGTGAGTGACCCTTCAACAAGCTCATAAAAAAGGTCTGAAAATCGTCTTCTTCTGATGACTACATACCTCGCGGTCCCAAGCTCATAAAAAAGTTCTGAAAATCGTCCACTTCTGATGACTACATAAGGAAGCTTCACGATCAACAATATACACAGACAAATTATTCTATTATTTATTCTATTGAAATTATGATCATTTTGAAAACAATCAATGCCGCTGAGGCACTCTCATCACTGCACGTGCGCGCGGTCGTCAATGGGTTAATGGCAGATTTTGTGCGAAATACATAATTTGGCAGCGACTTAGTGAACAAAGCCGGTGGATATCTACTGCTCTCTTGAGAAATGGTGCGGATGCGCTCTGAACGTTTAGCTTGCGTTAGCGGATTCGTTTAGCTATCACAAATACCTTGGAACATGGGTTAAACCGGAGAATGGATTGAGCCTAATCTTCGATAGGATGATCAGATCAAAATCTCTTCAGGTTGTGGGCCCGGATTTATGGCTACGTACGGCGGTTACGTTTACGGCGGGATTGCCGTCGCGCTGTTGATCCTTATAGCAGTGATAAATATTGTCATATTTTCGCTAAGGTTTGTCTAGGGTATTCTCACGAGGGTATCTTTTTGAGTCAAACTTCTTCAGAGCTCGAGTACTCGAAAGAGAACGACAGGATGCGCTCTGGAGAATTCCTTTTATTACTCTTCGAAAGGTGACAAACAAGGTGAGCAAAGACGAAAACATACACAGCAAATATCTCTAACTCTATAACTTGCTTTTCGATCCAGCAAAGTTCTTTCGTCTCCAATGGCACCGAAGTGAACTCAAGAACCACTGAAATGAGAAACGAAACAGATCGAATGTGCTTTTTCCACTACGGAAAGGAAGCCCTGATGGCTCTGAAACATCACGCGATAATCAAATACGAATCTGCCGTAAATGAAGAATTCCGGAAGGTGCGGTTGGTTCGCCTTCGCCGTTCGGCCTTTTTGGCACAATTGGTCAATGGTAGAAAATTCAGATGCGTCAGCTCGAGCACGACAATTTGAATCGCTTTTTTGGCATTTCATCGGACGGTGGGACAACGTATTCGCTCTGGAGATATTGTTCTCGTGGAACTCTTCAGGTACTGTGCTTGTCAGATGACAGGTTATGATCTTCCTTGGTGGAAGAGTATCGAAGTTGTGTCGATGTTTGTGGAAGTCACAATTACACAAGGCAAATGACCATTTCTATTGGATGCGTTCGTTTTACTTATTTATTAGTCTAATTCAAATACCAAATGATTGTTGCTACAAGAAAAGACTAGGGTCAGACACTTCTCACTTTATCTAAAGAGGCACCGCCTACTCTTTCTGCCTTGCCCAGTTTTTGAGAAGAATATTTTTATTGCTGTTGCAAAAAAAAATCGCAAGTTAGTTCAAATTGTTTCTTGGGAGTTCAACCATACTTTGACTTCGAAGCAAAACGTCCCGGTTCTTTCCTCGCGTGAGCACACAACGAATAAATAAATAAAATAAATAAAAAGGCTAAAATGTGGAGCAGATGGCAAGAATAGCATGCCTTGCAAGGAATTTAGCCTGAGGAGAGATTCTTCCACTGGCCCACATTCAAAAAAAAAAACTCCACTCTGCTTTCAGGACGTCATAACCCGCGGTTCTCTTCCTATGGACGATGTATTCATCGAATCGATGCTCAGCGATTTAATATCGGTAACATCATTGATCGAAACAGAATTTCAATCATATATCAGCACCTCCGAAAAACTTCTTATACTGGACAGAAGTTGGCGGAAGGCAGTGACGTGCCCTAATAGCTAAACTTGAGCACAAACAATGATAGTGAATAGACATAGTCTCTACAGTTCAAGCTGATTTGTGGACCGGATCGATAAAGCGCGACAGGGAGATGTCAAACCACAACGTTTAATCCCGATCCGTTACGGGGTACGTCTTTCATGATAGTCCCTACGTCTCCTTTCGCCTTGGTGCTGCTCCCGCGTTTGTTGAGGTGCCATACTGCCATCGTTTCTCTGTCTTGAGCTCCTTGTAGGGTGGTCATATCGTCCTCGATCGCAGGTTCTTGAGCGCCACTTCCTTGCATGCGATGATCGATCCGTCTCGTGATCGTGACAGTTTTCCTCCATTAGCCGACCTGTCACACGGGCCTGACGCTGGTACCGATATCCTTTTCAGCTATTTCCAACCTAGGTAAGGGTTTCTGTCTGGGACGGGATTGAACTCTGATCATCGAGATCTTGAGCATCTTAAGCCCTTAACCTCTCGGCCCGCCCCTAAGGAGATGTCAAACCAATCAGCGAAATAATAGTCACTGCTTTAACACCAAAAAGTAGCTGCAGGGGCATAGAAGTGGTAACGATCGAAATAAAGGGAAAAGCGCCGGTGCTGATCAGTCCTGTGAGGGCGCGCCGTCTCATTCGTGCTCCATCCAGCATAGTAGAGGTATGGTGAATGCGCATTTGACCTATACAATGACTTGCGAGAGCGAACCGCGGTACCAAGCCAGTGTCTTTACCTTCCCTGACAAGTCTGGTGCCAATTTACTCGACCCCGGAGGGAAGGCTAGGTCAGCCCGGGCGTGGATCGTTCTGGTGCCAGTAGCGACTCTTACAACCGTACCACGCGCGCCCTCTCAGTAGTGGTGCAGTGGTACAAAGAAAGAAATGAAGAAATGAGAAACAAAAGAAAAGAAGTAGTTGCCATGTCCGACTCTCTATGAATCACGGCATGATGGAAGGCAATTTGTGGTTTCACGTTGAAGCTCAGGACCGAAATTGTCACAGATATTTATTGAACAGACCAACGTTTCGGCGTGTATCGCCTTCTTCAGACTCTGAAAATATCTGTGCCAATCTCTTCAACCTCAGCTTGAACCTGAAACCAGCAGGAGAATAGAAGATGGAATCTGAAATCTTTTCAGGAGATCACAAAGTGCTTCCAAGAGAGTGGGAGAATCTCGCTACGAGCCATGAGCTCAAAGGAGCAATCCGGGTTCGTCGCGATAGCGTCGAACTAAACACAAAGAGAACGACTAGACACAATTTCCAAACCGTAAATGAACAACGTTTAACTTCTGATCTGAATTTAAAAATTCATCCTATGGGTAGATGAGCAGGAGGAGACTACCAGTGCTTACCATACTGTGTGATATGCGTGGGTTGCAGCGTGGAGGATTTCAAAGTGTGAAATTCTTATGTTACAGGGAATCACGTTCATTCACGACAGCTTCACCAAGCGACATGGAAGGCTTTCTTCTCAAGTGAATACTCTGCAATCCTTTATTTTTTTGTTATGTTGCAGCTGACGTTTGTGGTCTGCTTGCCTCTACAGTATCTTCGCTGCAGAGCAGCACATTTTTACACCTTTTTCATGACTCCTTCGTAAATAGGAAACTAGGGCTGTCTAATGGCAATGGTGCAAGTTATCAGTCTAGGTCTGTGTCGTCGACGATCGTTGGCAGGTAAAAATCTCCTACTTCGGGCTAAGTTACGTCAAAGAAATGGAGCACAGAACGAATGAAGGTTAGCAAACTCGTGTTTCTACCTTTATTGAAAATCAGTCCGAAATGCCTTCCAGAACTGCTCTGGACAGCTCCGGAAATCATCCGCGGGGAAGCGGATCCAATGGGAACGCAGGAAGGAGACGTATACAGGTGAACTCATTAGGGCATCTTCTTCTAGGTTTTGAAAGCTTTATGAATAGTTTTGAAAACTACTTGATATGCGCTATCAATCGGTTGAAAGAGCAATAAAATAGGTCAGCACTCCAGCAAGTTGTGTTTGCTAGAAATATGTAATGAGTGCGAAACAGTCCACTAAATTGCTTTCGAACCTATTAGTACACATGGCAGCAACCGCAAAAACGCGGTGATAAAACCGCATTTCGCGATATTTGTAGTAATGCTTTCAGCTTAGCTGGTTCAGCACCGGCTTACCCGGTCAAGCTCTTAATATTCATGAGTGCTGGAAGTAGAAGCCTGCTAGTTTAGGGAAGGTGGTATGGTAGCGCAAATGGCCTGCACAAATGGCAGGCACGGAAAAGAATCGTCTGTTCGTTGGCGAACTGATCTAACATCACGGTCTTTCGGATAAGCTTGGTCCCGAATAAGCGATGTTAAAATGATCCAAGCACCATTATTACAACATCGATTTTTGGTGAATTCTCTTAAATTCTCTTAAAGCCAGCGCTCGCTCGAGGTACCTGGATGCAGACCATACCGTTTAATAGGGCAGTCGTGGCAGAAATATCAATCCGAGAGAGATCTGAGGATTATAAGCTGGACGCGAAAACTTTATATTAAAATTCGTCCCATCATGGGCAACGCAACTTATGTAGTACACGTGAAAGGAACTGAAGAAAGGATACGAAGGACTCCCATTTTGTCTACTTGAAAGAATTTAAAAAATGACTTGATATTTCTTGCCTTCTTTACATTGCCCGCGATAAATATTAGGAGGTAGATACCGCATTAGAACCCTTCCGTCTGTTTTGCGTATAACACTATGGTGTGAACATTTCATTGTTTGTGTTTTAGCTTCGCAATTATTGCTAGCGAACTCGTTACCAAGAAAATGGCGTGGGACCTTGACAATCGGAAGGAGGGAGCAGAAGGTAAACCATTAAACACTTCGGATTAGCACTTGAATGAACGAAAAAAATGAATGAAAATGCAACTCAAGTGATAGAAATGTAACGTCGCGTACCTAACGTTTTGGATGGCAACTAACCTTTCTTCAGGCGGAAATATTTTGGTTTCTAAAGCCAAGGATTCATGGATTAATCTCAAGTGAGAAGTCTAAAATATTAATACAAAGTTGTGCGGAGATGTTTATTAATGACTGTTGGACAAAATCAGTGGAACTGAGAAGATTATGTTAATCACATAGGAGTGAAGGATGAAAACCCTGAAGTGGTATCCAAAAAGGAAAGTTAGCATAAATATTCCGGCAATTAAGAAGAAAAGCCTAAAAAAGGAAAACAAAATCTTACCACACTTTCCATATTCGCTCATTCCGACACCAAGTCCATGATCGCTCATTCCGATGGTACCGGACTTGTTTGTGAACGTGAATACACTGATATGATATAGCGGCAGGTCTCTTATTGTGCACTCCAAAAAAGCGTTCGCCATGCCCACACGATTTCGAAAGTAACACGAATGCGTGGCGCGTCTTTGATCACCAACGCCGGCACTTTTACTTTTGCGCATCCCTTAAAGGGGTAACAACAGCAGTGGAAAAACAGAGGACATGATCACATTCTCCTGATCGATTGAAAAGAAGACTCCTACTCTACCAGCAATGCGAGCGCGGCTACATCGCCGAATAAACTAGCTCGTAAGAAAGATCACAAATTGCCACTCAAAATATCATTCAAACTGAGTCCGTTGGGTGGCTGCACTTCTACCTTAAATCACTTTACCAACAGAAATTGTGAATCAACTACGTCTTCCTTCAATGGATCCCATACGGCCAGACCTGGATTCGAACCACCAATCGGAAATCCCGCAGTCGCTGGTGTGTCAGAGCAAGCGAAAGAACTCTTACGATTGTAATACTTTCCTGATAGTTTTTTCTTGAAACAACGATTTTAAGCTTCACCTTATCCGCGAGTGCTGGGCTGAAGAACCTCGACATCGTCACCCTATGAAAAGAGTAAAGCAGTTGCTATCGTCAATTCACAAGGGCAAGTGGGTGTCATAGTAACATTGCCTTTTTTTCAAACTACCATATATTTTACCAAAATTCCCCACATAGGCGAAGAAATCTGATGGATCATGTGATGAACACTCTCGAGAACTACGCAAGCTCGTTGGAAGCCGAAGTGGCGCAGCGCACAGTCGAATTAGTAGAGGAGAAGAAGAAGAGTGACATTCTCCTGTACCGTATGTTGCCCAGGTAGATTGCCTGGCTGTGGAATCTGATTCATTATTTTTATTGTTTCAATCTTGAAAATTCGCTGAATGCCTTCAGGCAAGTTGCTGATCGGCTCAAGATGGGTCAGAGTATAGAGCCAGAGAGCTACGATAATGTTACGGTATTCTTCTCGGATGTGGTAAGCTTCACCACACTGGCCAGCAGAGGCACTCCAATGCAGGTGACACTTTCCACGGAAATTATAACACAAACCGTTAGCTAAGCCTTTGTTCTACCTTTGATTTCCTGAAAGGCGAAAAGGTGAAGCAGGATAATATTTTTCTCATCATAATACACACTAAGTACTTCATAATATATTTTTAATCAATTTAACATTTTGTACAATTACCACCCTAGACGAGGAAGCAATCTGGGGGATGCAGTTAGTATGACTTTGACTTCAGTCCACAACATACGAATATATTCGATATGCCAAGCTTCTGCAGCATTCGATCATAGAATTCCCATTTCTTTGCACCTGCCCACCGGTAAATGCGCACGTGGGTGATTTATTCCCGCCCAGAAGCTCCCGCTTACTAGATGCAGTTGAGACGTTCAGAGTCCTTCTATTTTGAGATTTTCTTTGAGTTTATGTAAACTATAGTTTACATCGTTCTTGAAGAACATTGTCTCTTAAAGAACACAACAAATAAGAAACGATTTCCAAACGGCTTGTGCACTCCTAGTCCCACTGATGGCCTACTTCTCTCATAAACTCTAGAAGTCTCCCAAATATATGATTTACGTCGCAGAAAGGTGCAAATGAATATTATAATCATTGCCCACATGGCTTCGCATCGCATCCACCCTAGATGTATTTGTTTTATCCTTTCGTCTGTTCAGGTTGTAACGCTCCTCAACGAGTTGTACACCCTCTTTGATAACACCATTGCGAAGCACGACGTCTACAAGGTAACATCTCTCCTTCTGTTTCCCACAACTGGCGATTTCTCAGTGGTTTATGTGGTTATGAAAAGACTTTATTCAGGTTGAAACCATTGGCGACGGCTATCTTTGTGTGTCCGGTTTGCCGAGTAGAAATGGTCTGGAGCACATCAAGGAGATCTGCAATTTGTCGCTTGAGCTCATTTACGCTCTAGGGTGAGAGATACAAAAAGGCTTTCACGGTTAGAGTGATTCGATTTAGAATTTAGCTACTAAAACGGCATTGCTCTTAGAAAGATCACAAATTATTTTGAAAGATAGCGTAGATCAAAGTACCACGTGAGTTCAACTCATGTACATGATGAGAAGATGGGTTTGCCCTGGTTCAAGTTCCATTTCTCGGCCAACCTTAATTTTTCCTTTCTTACCTTTCTGAAATGGCTAGATCTGCCGACATGGAGAATTCCGCTTAACCCATCGCTTCTTTTCGCCTTCTTTCCGTCTCACTACCCGTCTTTAATAATAACTTATTGTTAGATTTCAGAGGCTTTCGGGTTCCACACCTTCCTCTGGAAAAGGTCAACATCAGAGTCGGAGTCCACAGCGGTAAGTTTAACTGCGAAACATTTTGTGAATGTTCTATTGCCCAAAAGCACGAATGCTGCTCCAGACATATAGTCCATAATTTATCCCGAATTTTGCGCAAATCCTGATTCATCAACACGCAGGGATCTGTTTAGGGCTTATTCGAGGTATACACATGTCTAGCATCAACTGTTTCTTCGAGGGCTTGGAGACGTTGAAGGTAGTATAACGAAAAACTCCAAACGAGCTGAAGATACCAGCCACACGTAGATGAATCACGATTTCACGCTTTATGGGGTATCTTTTGAAGTTTATAGCAGGCCTGTCGTTGATTCATTTGAGAACGGAAATAGTTCCTACGTTTCCGGCTCTAATTTGTCCGGGATGGGAACCGTACATTTTTGAAAAATAGTCGGTACTTGTAGGACCAGTCGTCGCCGGTGTAGTCGGCCTCACAATGCCGAGGTATTGCCTATTCGGGGACACTGTGAACACAGCAAGCCGAATGGAGAGCAATGGAAAACGTGAGCTTCTTGCAAACCTTCGTTTTCATAGATGCAGCGAGGAAGTTTTTCCTAGCAAAGAAAAGAGAAGTGCAATAAAAAGTGACGTAGAGCTATACTTTTAAAGCTTACTCTTTGTTTTCAAAAAATCTGCCGCAGACATTGGTGTTCGAATGAAAAATCTAGTGATAAAGTTAGAGGAATGCATTAATTTGAATTTGGCCCCATTTCAGCGGCATCTATTCATATGTCGATGGATGCCCATGAACTTCTGACGTCAACTCACCGTGGTTATCGTACAGAAAGCCGTGGAGAAGTGATCATCAAGGTGAAGGTTTTTGTCGTAAAAGCAAACTCGTTAGATGTCGTAAAAGGGGAATATCGACCCGATAACCAGAAATCATAACTTTTCCGAAAAATGAAAGCAAACATTTAAATGTGCTGTTTCTTCATGCGATTTGGAACGGCTTTGCTTTCCTACAAGGAACGGCCTACGAGCCAATCTCGACTCCCGGATAAAGGAGGAATAAGGAACAATGTGACTTGATCGGGTAACAATTGCCAAGAAATTCTAGGTGATTGATAGTAGGCAATGATCAGTTGGGCAGACGTGCGGATATTCTGACATCCTGACGATCGACTAGCTTCGTTTACTATAAGGTTGTAAACCTTCTGATTGAATATTTTTTGATCGCATGGTGAAAGGATAGCTATAGCTCCTCTAATCTACTTAACACCCATTCGCTTGAATTCCTTTGAATTATGAAGCCTAAACCAAGGGGCCTCTACTGCATTGGTTCAGTGAGCTTCGAGGAGGGCGTTCCGCTGCAGTGTCCAAGCCCGAAGTTTTGCATTTTGTTCTAGTAAGGTGTCTTATATTCCTCTGGAACAGGTTGGTCCTAGGAAGTCAAGGAAAACTACGATAGGATTGGGAATGAACGGCTCCGTCGCAGACACATACCACGGATTAGGATAGGTTGAAAGCCGCCACGAAAGTCGGACCATCAAACACCATGAATTTGAAAAATTAACATGTGACACATACATATTCAGCTGGAAGGTACACAATCTAATACATAGTATGATAGAGCTTCAAGGCTAAAAAGGAGCTTCCTACCAATACGCTACTTCCTTACAGTGGATTACCTTTGACCGCATCCCA
Organism: Nippostrongylus brasiliensis; assembly: GCA_030553155.1. Classification (NCBI taxonomy): domain Eukaryota; kingdom Metazoa; phylum Nematoda; class Chromadorea; order Rhabditida; family Heligmosomidae; genus Nippostrongylus; species Nippostrongylus brasiliensis. The sequence goes on along the minus strand of CP130736.1, from coordinate 28,834,337 downwards.
GCAACACTTTACAAATGATTACTTGCTCGTTGAATATCAACTTTAGACCATTTTTCATAACATATAAAAATATGTCCTTTGACATAAAAACCATTCACCTTTTGATGAAAGTTGACATAGACAAAATCTGACGGTGGGCTGTTTGAGTCTACATCCGCTAAGCAGAAAATTCAGAATTTGTCAAGATAAAACTTTCTTTGGTGGAAAAGTGGTAAAATTTATTAAAATAAGTCACGTGCAGTATTCGGTTCGTGGGCAATATAGTGCACAATTTTGAACAGAATAGACGCGAATCAATGAATGAAATCGATAAGATATGATAGGAAGGGTGGATTAATAGGTTCAGACAGAGGTTTAAATCAATCCACTGAACGGACCCCAACACAAATTGGAAACGGACCAGTAAAAAGGAAATATTCATTCTCGGAAGAAACAAAGTCTTTTCTGATGGCATCTCTTTAACTCTTCTTAGGTGCACTTTTCTTCATCCACAGAAATTTGATTGAAGTGCATGAATTCAGGGGAAAGGAGTCATGGAGACGTACTGGCTGACGGGACGCGATGGCGGCATTGACATCCGAGCACCAACCACGCAGGCCATGGAGACGATATGACAAAAATTCAAGTCATCCTGAAATACGGGTGACTTGAAAGCTGAAGCCGACCCACAGTCGGGAATGAAAATGTCGTATGAAGTGTATTTGCGAAACATTCTTGAAACGCTCATTCTTTTCTTCATAGCTATCCAACGAGTCATTAACTCAGTAATGGGAATGGGCGAGAGAATGAATTTCATCTCTCATTCTCCTCGTTTTCCATTACCAATAACCTCGCCGTTCGTCTATTCACTCAGATCACATGCGCCGTCGTTGTTTGATTTCCGATTGACCTTTCGGCGGGTCGATCGAGTTTTCATAGCGCTACCCTGCATCAACTGGCGCTGTACCCAGTTCAGAAACCCAAGAGTTTTGCTGCTACCTCCACTTTACCTGGTTTCTTACCCGGTGATCTGACTCTGCTCTGTTCTTCGTAGCTTTTTTCATCGTTTCCAACTGTTTAAACACATACTGGGTGTACAAATTCCATACTTTCTTGTTTCGTTTCTCTGTTCCGTTCTGTACCTCGCCTTTTTCGAAACTGTTGTTGATTTCCCTATTGTATATACCTCGTTTTCACCCACACATTTTTATTTATTTATTACGGCCGTATAGGGCAACCTTGAGAAAATGTAATTCAGCTGATAACTAGTCACAATACAGAATTAACACTCTGATCAGATTACGCTACATATCTGAATTTGATAAGTTTCAAGAACAACTTGAACTGGCTGAATAACTCAAGCTCCAAAGATGAGAAATGAATGATGCTCGACCCACAGCTGTGGACTCCAACTGCTAGGTACAGGTTAACAAGCAAAACCGACACCAAAGTCTGAACCATACATCAAACAGGAGATGCTCCGCATATTCTGCGACTTGCAAACCCAAAGGTAAACAAGACAGTCCGTTATTTACACGACAAGGTCATGCCAAAATCCGCAAGACTCACAAATAAAGAAATCGTAGGATCATTGAGCTTTTCAACATCTAGCCAACTATTCATAAATGATTTCTACAGGATATCATTCTTACCCATCGCTTGGAATCACGAAATCAATATCTGCATAGTTTTTGACCGTTTCCAGCTGTCGTGTCGTTTGAACTACTTTTTTGAAGTATGGAATTCTCCGCTTATTTATTAATCAGTGGTTTCATATTTTATGAGTCATTATGCTGCGTGATAAATATTAGTTTGTAAACCTTCCAAATGAATATTGCACGCATCTTAATTTTTCAAATTTATTCCTCTAAAAAAGGACCCAATTGAGATACATACATGAATGGAGCACTATTGGACTACTATGTGTCGCCTTCTTGCTGGCAATTATTTCACGTCACAAGTATTTAAGCCTGCTGGTTTATATACGAAAAACTTTCACACCCCCGGTTTTGAGATGGCCTTACTTGCTGAAATTTTTTCTTCCGCGAGATTCGGAAACAGCTGGAGCAAATAGTATCCTATCGGGGCAGTGTCTGGAGATGACGTTGCATGGGGTTGCATGGCGTACCGGAGTCGAACGACTCTCCTGAAAAAAAATTCCATGTGGCTTTTTTGAAGACGTCCTTGGCGGTGTCGGAAGGGTAGACCACTTAGCCCTTCTTACTCCTTGGTTTGGAAGCCATACAATTCAATCGCTGTCACAATAGTTTGGCTGTCACTAATACATGTTTAGGTAGGGTTTCCTATCCGATAAATATAGAAGAACGCAACAACGTGTGAAGAATCTCCTCCTTGAGGTGTAACTCAGACTCGGTGTTGATTTTCCTTGTTTACCACGATCGAGCCATTTGTCGTAGTCTTCCTTTATCTTCTAGGACCAACCTGCTCTGGGGGAAAAACAGAACACCATCCTCAATTACACTGCAAATTTGGAATTTGATATTTTACCAAAATGCCCTAGTCGGAGCTTCCAACGAAATTGAATGGGCAACAAATTTTTAAGCACAGCATTAGCTGTTTTATTCAAATGCTATCAAAAGATAAATGTGGAAGCTTCAGTAGACGTTACACTGCGCGATGATAAAATATTCAATGGGAAGGTTCACAACCTAATAAATAAACCAAACATCAACAACTAGGATCATCTAAAAACGGAAGTAATCAACAGTTGGTGAGTGAACCGGCAGGCTTCCATTCGTATGATACACCCACCAAAAGCAGGGTGGCGGTATATGGTGAACTATTATAATATAACCGTTTACATATTCTTCCAATGTTTCGATTTGAATGAATAAATAAAAATGGAAATATGGAGATGTGTAGCAGGACGACTCAGAAGCTACTGCTATAAAAAGGATATGGCTTTGCCTGGCCGAATTTTCAGACCTTCCTTTACTAGTGCATTCATGAAAGTGATAAGCAATCGAGAGCGTGTTAACGTGCGTCATACCCAGCCAGTTTTCTTTTGAACCAAGTCGTAAAATCAAGTTTAGCAAGTCGTCCGTATAAGTGTGCGTGTACTAGTAAGGCACTAACAACATTGCACTAGAAGGACATTGAGTTGATGTTTCATTTCTGGTATTTAACCGAGTACTTGTGCCCACTTGAAGTAGCGATTCTTTCAAACTTCAACTATAGTATTTTTTTTTATTCCACAACGTTTTTATCCCGATCAGTTACGGGGTACGTCTTTCATGATAGTCACTCCGTCTTCTTTCTCCTTGGTGCTGCTCCCGCATTTGTTGAGGTGCCACACTGCAATCTTGTCTCAGTCTTGAGCTCCTTGTGGGGTGGCCATATCGCCCTCGATCGCAGGTTCTTGAGCGCCGCTTCCTTCCATGCGACCATCGATCCATCTTGTGATCGTGACAGTTTCCTACCATCAGCGACCTGTCACCCGGGCCTGACGCTGGTATCGATACCCTTTTCAGCTATTTGTAAGCTAGGCAAGGGTTTCTGCCTGGGACGGGATTGAACCCTGATCATCGAGATCTTGAGCCTAAGCTCTCAACCTCTCGGCCACCCCGCCCCAAACTTCAACTATAGTATAAATGAAATAAAACTTTTTATTAGTATCGGATTGACGAGCAGAGGCACCCTCTCCTCTCGACAGGCTGATGTTCTATGTAGTGGGAATTTGTGTTGTGGCGCCGTCTGCCCTCCCTTGTAACCCTCGTTCCGGCACCTTACTTTTATTGTTTACTCGCTTCAGAGGAATTCAAAAGGTTTCCTTCTTTATGCGCCATTCCTATCACCTACATGATGGCAACAACCATCATGGCAGTGACGATGGTGGTAACAACCTTTCCAAAACCTGCTTTCCCTTTCCTTTTACCAACTATAGCGCTGTCATTCTTTTTGAAGCTTCTCGTGATCCTCCTCCAAAAACGCTTTTCAACCGTAAGTTGTGTTTTGAAAAGGCTGAATATTGCGCGATTCGTTCAAATCAGTGGAGCGAAATCAAGAAACGCAAATTGTGGACCTAGATTTTTCAGTGTTTTTGGTTCACTCCCTGACCATTAAACCTTGCTTTTTCTCGCTGCGTATCTGGAAAGACTCAAAAATGTGACTGCATTTTGAAATCAAAGCAAGTATGGAAGTGATTTTGGAAATATTATAGTTGCAGGCAAATTAGAAAGGATCTGTGAGCTGATGTGGAGGGTGTGCCTTATTCGAGCGTTCTACATTCATGCAGATTTGTTTTTTCACTTATATCTTTATTTTACCGATGTTACCAGTTTCACTAAAATGTCGATCTCGCAACAATCCTGAAATTTGTTTTGAGTCACTGTTGCAGGCTTTGGGGTTTCAATATTTACCTGATCTTCGCACACAAGTAAGCTTTAAGGTGCAGGAGTTTCAGGTGTGAGTAGACTTCCAAAAAAGCTCAATATTGCCCCACTCACTTGCACTGCATGGGATTCCGCAATTTTTATAAGGAGAGGTGAACCTGGTAAGGGGACTAAAGGAATCGGCATCGATCAGTACCTTGAGAGCGGAGTCACCAAATTCAGGTTCCATTCAAATTATAGAAGCAGGGTAAATGCGTGATTAACCTATACAATGACTCGCAAGGCTCGGGCTCAGTATCGTTACCATAAAAGATAAGTCTGGTTACAACCTGCCGACCCCGAAGGGTGTAAGGCTTGGTTAACCTTTACGAGGTTTCGATCGCTCGACCGTGCAGGTGTCAGTAGCGCGTGTTATCACTGCACCACGCGTGTCCTTTCATCCCTTCTAATCTGATCTGATCTCTAGTTTGTCAAATTTTTGAAAAAAAATGACGCATGGACTTCGCTCCTGTTGTTGGGATGTTGCGAAAGTCTTTTGTTTAGTGGACGGCAAGTTGAAGGTTCTCGTTATCAGAACGCCGAATCTTATCTTTTTTCAAAGTCGTTCACGTTTGTGAGCATCACCGGCATTGTTCCGCTGCTTTCCGCTACACTCACCAAATTACTGTCGATGCTTTGATTTTGCTTTGTATGGAAAGTCATGTTTGAAGGGTCCGATTGGCCTGATAGGTCAGGGATGAAATGACAACAGCTCTCTAAAGTGAAGCCTTCATAATAATGCAAATCCGCTGTATTTCGTAGACGTGTTCAATCGGCAGAGTTTTAATGCTCCAAAAGCTACTCACTGTTGTCCGATTAGTACACATAATAGTCTAACATTCGGCTTCTGCCCCACATAGCACTTTGAACATTGTGCAGACATTGACCTCATGAATGAAGGATGAACTTGCCCTTCTGTTTATTGATTCTGGTGCTTTTGTGTATTCAGTGACGATTCAGCGGCTGACATCTGTTTGTCTAGAGCTTGAATTTCTACTAAGCGTTGTTGGCGGGACAACAAAAACAACGGATGTGTTCAAGCGCTTTGCTTTTACATCGATTCTGTCTCTGTCCGTCTTCCACCACTCTGTTCTGTCTTAAGACCATATTATTACACTTATAAAGTCACTGGCGGATTTCCGCACTACCATTGCTCTCGAGGGGCCCGCATGCTACAGTGGTAAGAGGCGCTGCTGTCATCCGCACGGTCGAGCGATTGATTCCGGCCCGGGCTAACCAAGCCTTTCATCCCTTCGGGGTCGGGTAAATTGGTACCAGACTCGTCTGTCAAGGTGAAAACACTGACCTGGTATAGCGGCTGGCCCCCGCAGGTCATTGTATAGGCCAAATACGCATTCACCAAGCCTCTACCATTCTGAATTGAACACGAATGCGGCGGCGCATCCTTTGGGAACTAATCAACGCCGACACCTTTCCCTCTACCTTTTACCATTGCTCTCGAACAAAATACTTGCGCAGCGGCACTGGTAAGAGGTGCAATTTCCACTCAAACGGTCGACGATTGGTCCTCACCCGGACTGAACAAACCTTGCACCCGGAGTCGTGTAACTTGGTTACAGCTTATTTGGATTCGTGAATGCACCCCCTTCAATAACGGTTGGTTGGCCACCACAAGTCATTGTATGGGCGAAATACGCAGTCACCTAGTTGTAGGATTCTTACTGGAAGACGAGTGGGTGGTACATTTTGAAGAGACTGATCTACGCCAATCACTTCACCGTTGCTTTCAAATTTTCAAATTTTCACTAACAAGTCGTAAGTCATAAACACAAACAAAAAGCTGCACAAATATCGGCGATAGAATATACTCTAGATTCTATTACCTTCTTACATGCCTAAAGCGTGTAATAAATGTTATGTTTAAGTCGTAAGCCGAGTAATGAAGTGCAGCTTTAGCGCCAAACGAGAGAAAGTTATGCTGCAGGTGGTTAAAGGGTGCCAAAAAATGATTATTCTTCTTTCCTTGTACTACTCACAGGCACGTGCTACTAGTGAAGGAGTTTGGTGTAACAGACAATGATGAGAATATTAAAGTCAAAAAATACTAAAATTATATGTTTTAATATGGCGTTAACAACATCGCAAAATGATAAAGGTGGAAGCGGTGTATTATGAAGTCCTGATTGTTAGTAAGTCAATTAAATTATCCATATTCAATAATCGCAGTAGCAATGTCTTCTGAAGCGAGGAAGATGCTAGTGGAGCGCTAATGACCGGCGGGAGGAAAATCGTGGGCTCGGCGATGTACTGGTCTAACATCATGGTGCGCTGGCCTAGTGTTTAAGGCCAGCCGTGCGCTACCTACTACATTGGAGCACGCAACTGGAGGATCCCATTTCCTAGCATGCTCATCAGTATTCTTACTCACTTCCTCCTCCACATCCTACTTTGATCCGTTTAGTTCAGTCGCCGGAAGAATCGTGATTTGTGCATGACATTTCCGGCGCAAAACCCCACGGGTACACGATTTTCACGTGATTGTGGTTACCTGTCAAGAGCGTACGTACTAGTTTGCGGAGAATGCCGGCTGAGTCCGCTAATCTGCGATTAGAGATCACTGCCGTCAGGTTTTTTGCCAGAGCAAAACAGCAAACATTGCCAGAATATTCCCCACATCCATGCTCTTGTCAAAAACACGATGAATTTTCAGGTCGCTACTCTCCATTGCTGACCGCTTGTTAAGAACTAATCTTGTGTACGTTTTACGCTCATAAACCAGTCGCTTTTCGACGTTTTACGACCGACGGCGGTTATCAGTCGGCCGTCGCTCGAAATTCATGGAAACAACTTTGGTCAGCGTGTTTGGCTATTGGTTTTTGAATCGGACATAATTTGATCGTGTTGAACAACAGGTAGAACACCGAAGATTTTCGCTTTTTACATCCAATAAATGGCTAACAAGCTAGCGAGGAAGGTAGAGAGGCGTGACCATAAAAATAAGAATATATGGCAGTGTTCCACTTTAAGGAGTGGGATCTGAGTGTGACTTCTTCAAAGTGAGTAGACATAAGTTTTGACAATGTTTTCAAGTTGTTAAAGAACCGCAAGTGTTTGCCCAGTTTGGAATACTCCTCACCGACTCTGCCTGAGAAAAGTTCTGACGGTGAGGGATCCTCAGTATAACCATTGTAGTATCCTAGATCAAAAGAGACCACCACCGAATTGGTCAATAAGCTCACCACTCCATCTGAGTTATCAGTTAGAAGGAGAAGAGGATTTCTGATAACAGGTTAGCTAGCAGCTTTGAAACCATGTTTACTCTTGAAAAAGTGCTTTTTCGTCTCGAGCTTTAGTGGTACGTACGTAGACCTTCGTAGAGGGTCATACCTCATGACCGGAAAGGAGGAATGACCACTGAATTTTTGAGCAACACTTTCTGAGAGAAATATAAATTATCTTAGTGTTAAGGATCGGGCCTACCGGTTTCCTCCTGGACTTCGACTTGTCAGCCGTTTTCTCTTATCTCCTCTGCGCTATTTATTTGGGGTGCCTGTGGTCGAAGCGATTCTGTCCTTTTTAATTGATTAATTTTGCCATATTTATTGAACAATTCCCCATAACAACAATAAGCGGTGTTGCGGTACGAGTTTCATGATAGTCACCTCGTCTTGTTTCACTTGGTGCTGCTCCCGCATTTGTTGAGGTGCCACTCTGCCATCTTGCCTCGGTCTAGAGCTCCATGTGGGGTGGTCATACCGCTCTCGATCGCAGGTTCTTAAGCGCCACTTCTTTCCATGCGACCATCGATCAGTCTTGTGATTGTGACAGTTTTCTTCTATCAGCCGACCTGTTACCCGGATCGACTGCTGGTACCGACACCTTTTCCAACTATTTCTAAGCTAGGCAAGAGTTTCTACCTGAAACTGGATTGAACCCAGATCATCGAGATCATGAGCCTAGGCACTCAACCTCTCAGACATCCAACACCACGTTTCGTTACCGATATTTCAAATAAATCAATTGTAAAAAACTTTCCGGTGCTAGGGCAAGGTGCTCTTCTCTTGATACCTCTTTTCTCCCAGATGTTTTGAATGTTCCTTATCTTATAATACAGTACCGGACGTGCCGTTTTGTCAAAAAGTGATTCGCGGCGCCTTTGGGCGCCCAAAATAGCCGTTTTGAAATAACTTCCTTAGAACTAGTTTATTTAAGAAAATGAGCTCATCATCGTGTTCAGCAGCTCGAGCTCTATCGAACGACATATAAATCTTGGCCAAATATATCGAAATTAGCGGAATACAGCGGTGCGTCGCAAAGCGGCGCCGCACTGCCGCGGACGAGTTGTCCGTTGAACAGTATTCAACGTTATCTCCAGTATTAGCCGTTGATTTTTCGATGAAATGAGGAAAGTTGGATGAAAATAGGGAGAGACGGTGGCACTGGACCATACACCTATATCCACATTAGCTGTAAGCAGATAAATGAGAGAAAATGGTAGGGGATAAGGGCAGGTTAGATTAGATTTAAAATTTCTGTTTTGTATTTTCAATTACTCCCTTAAAAAGTTGTTTTTTTCAAAAAGTAACTACGTATTCGTGCGCAGCGATCCAAGCTCTATCGTTTGATACAGAACTTGCCCTATTTTGCCGGAACTCCTGGAAAAGTTTTTCTCGCCGGTCCCTGCCGACCCCTCAATTCGTCAATAATCAATACATCGATGCACGACCCCTCGTCCCATCCCTTGTCAGACCCCTCGACGAGCTCTTCGGCCCCATGACGGGTGCGACACTTCTGCTCGGCTTTACTGCAGAAGGAAACTTTTTTGGCAGAATTAGATGAACACGATTTTCGGCACTCAGTTCCATGCACTGGTCAATTAAGGTAATGGCAGGTAGGTGCAGCCAGGTAAGATGACCAGATACGTTATCACCAATTTTCCTGGAATGTCGATTCATTGGGTTTTTGGACGTGCTGAACACGGATTTCGCACTCTTTTCATGAGTTTTCGTCAGCCAAGGTAGTTACAGGTGGCTGGAGGTAAGTGAGGTGGGCGGAGTCATCGTCACCGAGGGCCCTGAAATCTCAACTAAGGGGGTTTTTTGACGTGCTGAACACAGATTTCGCACTTTTTTCACGTGTTTTCGTCAGCCAAGGTAGTTACAGGTAGGAGTAAACAGATGAGGTGGGCGGAGTCGTCGTTACCGAGGACCTACCTGCCATTACCTTAATTGACCAGTGCATGGAACTGAGTGCCGAAAATCGTGTTCATCTAATTCTGCCAAAAAAAGTTTCCTTCTGCAGTAAAGCCGAGCAGAAGTGTCGCACCCGTCATGGGGTCGAAGAGCTCGTCGAGGGGTCTGAAAAGGGATGGGACGAGGGGTCGTGCATCGATGTATTGATTATTGACGAATTGAGGGGTCGGCACGGACCGGCGAGAAAAACTTTTCCAGGAGTTCCGGCAAAATAGGGCAAGTTCTGTATCAAACGATAGAGCTTGGATCGCTGCGCACGAATACGTAGTTACTTTTTGAAAAAACAACTTTTTAAGGGAGTTATTGAAAATACAAAACAGAAATTTTAAATCTAATCTAACCTGCCCTTATCCCCTACCATTTTCACTCATTTATCTGCTTACAGCTAATGTGGATATAGGTGTATGGTCCAGTGCCACCGCCTCTCCCTATTTTCATCCAACTTTCCTCATTTCATCGAAAAATCAACGGCTAATACTGGAGATAACGTTGAATACTGTTCAACGGACAACTCGTCCGCGGCAGTGCGGCGCCGCTTCGCGACGCATCGCTGTATTCCGCTAATTTCGATATATTTGGCCAAGATTTATATGTCGTTCGATAGAGCTCGAGCTGCTGAACACGATGATGAGCTCATTTTCTTAAATAAACTAGTTCTAAGGAAGTTATTTCAAAACGGCTATTTTGGGCGCCCAAAGGCGCCGCGAATCACTTTTTGACAAAACGGCACGTCCGGTACTGTACTTTCTACCTAGTTTGTAATATGGAGTTTCCATAGTCTCGTTGCTTTGTTAATGTTTGCGATGGTAACTATGCTCACATTGTTCGCTTTGCATGTGCTTGATGTTGTTTCTGAAATAAAATGAGTAAATATCGATTTAATTGGCAATCCGAGTGCAGACTTGGTGCAGTGGTAACAGGCGCTGGTGACACCCGCGCGGTCGAGCGATCGGTCCAGGCCTAGGCTAACCAAGCTTCTAATTCCTTCGGGTTCGGGTAAATTAGATACCAGACTTGTCTAAGAAGTCGAAGACACTGATCTAGTATAGAGACTGGTCACCGCAAGTCATTGTATAGGCAAAATTCGCATCCATCATGCCTCTACGATTCTGAGTGGAACACGAATGTGACAGCGCGTCCTTCGGGGTCTGATGAACACCGGTACCTTTACCTTTTGTTCTCAGACAGTCTTCATGGTGGTTCTTCTCGCTATATCATTCTAGTTTTTTCGTTCCACCGTCGACAACAGTTTATTATACTTGATCGTCGAAAAATACTTATCCATTCGTCGATATTAATGGTGATAATCGTCCAACTTTTGCAGCTCATCAGGTTTCAAATGGTCGTCGAAACCGTCACGCTCTCCAACGGATCTCATCTGCCCCTACTTGGTCTCGGAACATGGCAGGTAAGCAGTTCGCTGTGATTCTGTTGCTGATAGTTTCCCCAATTTTACTTAATCATTCTCTTTTGAAACCATCTTCCTTCCCTTTTTTAAGTACCTGTGACCTGTCCGAATGGACAAGCAACAATTGTTACAGAACGCAAAAAACGCACTTTCACGCAACCCAAACCTTGCGTTCAGAATTTTTCCCTTCTTTTTACTTTTCCCTTTTGCTTACTTATCTCCATACTTCTTCACTTATTTTCATTATTACTGATTATTAATCAATATTATAATCAACACCGTATTGTCAGTCTAATTGTCAACCTTGGATCTTCGCTCTTTATCTAACCGATCTAGAGATCTATTACAGTTTTTCCACATAGATTCACTTCCTTGGGTTACTATTATTTATCATTAATTTCAACACCATATTTTTATTATTGTCCCCACTGTTATTCTGTTTCCTTCGCTCATAATCATACCTGCTATAAGCTCTTCCTTCTTTCACCAAAATGGATTAACCCGTTGCAAGACTAATCTGTTTTTCAGTTTTTGAACATTGTGTTTTCATCCACCTGTCACATTCTCGCTAAGAGCCGTTTCTGATTTGATCTCTCTCTTTTACCGGTTTTCTTCCCTGCAAATCACGTTTGATAAAAAATATTGTTTGCTTAAATGTATGTCATTTTTCAAACAATTCTCCGACCCCGGTTAAGAATATTGGGCTGTTGCTTTTGCTTTATTGTTCAACTGCCCACCTTTGATATTCTCTGCACTTTCCTAATTTCTTATATTTACCATCTACTCCCTTCTCATACTCAATTTATTTTAGTTTCTATTTTAATATTGAAAAGAATTGTGGCCAGCACTGACTGATTTTAGGCCAAAGACGAGCAGGAGTTGAGCGTCTCTCTTCGAACTGCTCTTGATAACGGTTATCGGCTAATCGGCGAGTTTTTTTTACTTTTCTTATTGGATTATTTATTTTATTCATTTAAGACGTGATCAGGCCACGTGAAAATGAAAAACAATCTGAGGAAAGTGTGAAAAGTCCGGTACTTGAAGCCAAAACCAAGATTGATATAACAGTTTATTCGGGCTAACGTTTCGGCGTCCTCGCCTTCTTCAGAGCCTGGAACAAGTCGAGTTCAATCTGCGAAACTACCCACTCAACGCCGCATCAAATTCTCAGAAAAAATAAGAGAAAACTGAATGACCATCGAGTAAATGAAAAAGGGGGTCAGAAAAGGCTAACCTTTTTAGAAGTGGACTAGTGAGGTCCGCTACACACCCGTAGCTGGTAGGATACGTGGGTGACTGAGGGTTCACGCCTAGGGACCACCCGCCTAGAGGACTTCTGGGGCATGACCTGGTAGGTCAAGACCACACATGTCGACGAACGGTGCCAGCTCCTGGGTCACCGCCACACACTCGTCCTTCCTATTGATTCTAGGAGACCTGGCCGCAATCCAAAGCGCTTCTAGCGTACGTCGCGCCGCAATTTCGGTTTCACGCGCTAGGATGGAGACTGCGACGCTAACACAGCTGTTTGCGTGCGCGCGCACCCTGTGCTGGCCCAGAGGGGTTGCCGGATTGGACTTTCGGAGCCCATCAAGATGTTCCCTTACCCTTACACAAAGCGGCCTAGATGTTTCCCCCACATACTCCTGCTCGCATGACAGACACTTGATGAGATAAACGGTTCCGGCAACCATGCAATCTCCCGGTTTCCCAAAGGGGCAGATGGTGCAACCCGGTGTGGTGCATATGCGGTCATACAAGCGATTACGAACAAGCTGGCTTTTGAGGTTTCTTGGTGGTATTACTTTTCACACTAACCACAATGCCAGGATTCATCGAGAGCCGGACGTGGAATCTGAGGAAAGTTAAAAAGTGATGCCCAGACGGCAAGAGCAACCAAGACAACGAGAATACAGTTTCGGTATTCTGATAATGAGGATCAAAACTCCTTGAATGATGGAACACTAGTGCTTCAGGATTTAAAGGAAAAGACTAAAAAGGCTTAAAACGATGAAGATAGCAATGAAGATGCGAATAAGAACCGTAAGAAGGAAGTGTCGTATACATTAACGTGCATTTAGCCGCAGGTTCAGAAACTTTTCAAATGATATTAAGGACATCTGAAGAACTTTTTCCTTTAGTGAAGGGTGGAGCTATTTTATTTTTTATTTATTATTAGCTATTTTTCCTCTGTATACCAGGCAATACCAGACAATACATATTTCATTAATTGTTGACACAGTTTAGATACCGCTTTCCTTTACCAAAACGAGGCCATCATTGGCAAAGTGCTCAATGAGTACCTGTCAAGCGGAAAACTCAAGAGAGAAGAGCTTTTCATCACGACAAAGGTGAGCGCATTTTGAAAAAATGTTAACTGTGACAGCTTTTCATAAACTGTTGAAATATGGGCGAGAATTATGAATCTTTCAGCTGCCGTTCACGGGACATGATCCTGAGGATGTGGAGAAGTGCGTCAACAAGCAGCTGGAGGCGCTTCAACTTGATTACATTGATCTCTACCTTATGCACTCACCTTGCCCTTATGAGGTAACATTTTCATTTTGCTCATCAACTCACCGTCTGTTTCGAGTGAAACGGGCATCAAAGTGGTGCCTTCGGACCACTGGAGTATTAAAAGTGCAAGGTAAAGGTAAAAAGTAGAAGTGTCAGCGTTTATCACTCCTTTAGGAACGCGCCATGCATTCATTTCGCGCTCAAATTGTAAAGGAGTGATGAATTCGTATTTGGCCTTGACACTGCATTGCGGGGGCCACCCGCTACACGAAATCAGCATCTTCACCATCCCAGACAAGTCTTTTACCAATTTACCTGACTCGGAGAAGGAAAGACTCGGTTTGCACGGGCAAGGTGCGATCCGTGTGAGCACCAATAGCGCTTCTTTTCACTGTCCCACGCTCGCTCTACTAGTGAATTATGAAATTATTACAAATGTCATATTAGTGGCTCTTTTTCAATGTAAATTCTTTAGAGGTACAAAGAACTATGACATCCATCCGCGATTAATCCTCGCTTCGGCTAACCAGGCTTTCCATTCCTGAGTGTAGATTGGTATCAGCATTTTCTGGGAAGCTGACGACACTGACCTGGTCCAGCGATTAATTAGCCCCCGCCGCATTCATTGCACAGGCTGGAACGCATTCACCATGCTTCTGTGAATCTAAATGAAAGGCGAGTGCTTGGCGCCTCCTTGAGAGGAAGTTCTGCCGAGAGTGGTTGTCCGAATTTGGAACCTTTTAACTACGTGTTACCTGAAAGTTTGCCTTATCACTATGCCTGGATCACCACTAGCTTCAATCATCATCAAAAGAGGCCAAGCTTGAAGGGTTACGCGACGAACCTGCTTTGGATCGGATTAATTCTGTTGCGGACTTAAAAAAGCGAGGCTAACGAAGGGCCATGGTTTCTTCATTAATTTGTCTAAATTCAATTTGAAAAATGGATGCTCGATGATTTCGCCGTGATAGCGACGCCTGTGTTTTTGAACTTTCACAAATAATTGCAGAATAACTCCGACTATTCTATCAAAATGAAGAAAGTGGAGTGAATTTATCCCCAGCAGTAGCTACAACTATGTATAGCTAATAACTGCAACCGGAGCAAATTCTTCTATCTTCCGGGGATGCGTTTCGGAACGTTTCTGTTGAAATTCAACAGAATTCCAGAGTAGCTACAGCCTTGGGTAGGGTGAACTGACGGGTCACTGACTACGAGCTGTCTTCAGGCTTCTGAAGACGACATGCAGTCCGTCGATAAGAGTTTCAACGAATAATCTCGGAAGGCAAACGTGTTGAATTGGGCGATTGCTCACATAGTGTCGAGGTCCAGAGAAGAGAGAACCTGGGGCGATCAATTGCTACTAAAAGTCTTTGCTTGCAACAAATCTAGAGCTCAGGAGAAATCTAGAGCACCACTTCCAGCGAAACCCAGACAGCTTCGTGCCGAAGGTCATCGACGGTGCTTTTGTGCCGGTGATGATCGAGCACATCGACACCTGGCGAGCAATGGAGAAATTGCACGCCGCTGGAAAGCTCAAGGTGAGGCAGCAATCGATTTATTGTAAATCAATCGCCAGTTTTGGCCTGAAGACTAGTCGATGTCTACAGAAACTTTTCGTCCGTGATCGGCCAAGAATAATCATTCATGATCATTAAGGCTCTCGGTGTATCGAACTTCAACGCTGAACAGGTGGAACTGCTCTATCATCAGGCGCACGTCAAGCCGGTCAACATTCAGGTAGGACTGAATAGCCTCGAAGTATCGTTCGCCGTTTTGAATACATTTGCATTTTGCTGTAGCATGCGGTTAGAAAGTATTCAGGGGAAGATTGATATCACATTGATTCCTTTCATCATCAACCTAGTGATGATTTTTTCTAACCGAGTGATTTTTGAATGGCTGAATTCCAACTGAACGCTTTTTGACATCCATCAAGCCAAAGGTATATAAAATTTCAGGTGGAATGCCATCTTTACCTCCCACAGTTCGAGCTTCAAGAGCTCTGCAAAAAGCTGAACATTTCATTCACAGCATACGCACCACTTGGGTCACCAGGAAGAAAGGTAAGATGCTTTTTTAGATCTAGAGGTTAGCTTTTAACTTTTAAATGTTCATGGTGACAGCTGCATCGATAGACTATATACTGAGAACATTACCTTTGGCCAAATGAACTCTCCTTTCAGGTATCCCGACCTGATGGAGTTTGGCCTGAAGGCGATCCAATGACAGATCCTTTGGTGAAGCAGATTGCCGCCAAGCACGATAAGACACCTGCTCAGGTGGGAGTTACTTCATTGTACTAAAGTGTTTCACACTCATTGAATTACATGAAAATAGAAGCCTTCGTAGTGCGTCGTACTTCATACAAACATGAAAAATTCTCAAAAAAAGCCAAAAACACGAAAAACCAAAAACCAAAACTTATTTAAGAATGCCTCATTGTGTTGATCGCGCCGCTACGCGATAGGGCCCCAAAGGACATTTTCCTTTGATGTTCCCTTGAAATGTCAATCCTTTAGTGGGACAGTACGTCTGTCATAACTCTTTTTCTTTTGCGGTACAAGGTAGAATAGATCGCCTTTCAACCTATTAGAAAATCCTCCACTTCTGGTTTCTTTTGTTTTTTACTGTTCTTCTGTTGCTTTGTATCATAATTATACATACGAATTTATTTAACGGGACATACGTAACTGTGCGGAACATTATTGGAGTGAAGGAAGGCTAGACAGCTCAGAGGAGCGAGCTTTCTGGCAGTCATATATTTATCAATTCAGATTCTCCTGAGGCATCTCACTCAACGTGGAATCTCGGCGATACCAAAAAGCATAAACCCGGATAGGTGAGTTTTTGCCGAAAGTAAATTTTCACGAGAACGATTGCATTGGATTGCAGGGTGAATGGATTATACGTACTTTACGTAGAGCAGAGTAAACTTAGTGATCTATCGTTTCAGAATAGTGGAGAACATCTCGATTTTCAACTTCAAACTGACCCCAGAGGAGGTTGAACAGCTTAACAGCGTGCCGACACGGATAAGACTGTTCATGTTTGACTTGTGAGTCGTTTATACCACACCAGCTGAGTCAGAAATGACCTGACATGGATAAGGAGATGAACCTGCACAACTGAGCAACTTTCAGCGCTGTCGGTCATCCGTATTTCCCTCACGAGGATATCGAACAGACGATCGCGCCGAAAACCGCTCTGCGGTTGCATTGACGACAAAGTGGCATACAGCTGAACAGCCGTTGATATACCTCACTTCATGAAATCTATCAATAAATTTTTATTTTCTATCTGTTTTTCATCTACATTGAAATTCTTTGTCTACTGCACTCATGTCCAAGCAACCAGATGTAATATCCCATATGGGTAAACGCGGCTCACACGGATCACTGATGCGTTACTTTGCCAAAACTCGCCATCTTCATCTTGCCTATATTCAAAAACGTATTTGTGCGAGCTATTGCTACGTATACTGCACGTGTGTGATGTTTCGGTGGTGGTAAACTTCACTGCGAAAATTACAACTCATGTGGGATTAGAACCCACGTCAATCCTACCATGCTGTTCTGCGATGCTAGCCCGCCACACCACGGTATCGCACGCATTGTCAAAGCGTAACTACCACGCTTTCACACATTTTTACAGTATAATTGCATCGAGATGGAAATAAGTGTTCAACTTTTCATTAACTTTTTTCAAACTCTTTTCGAGCCTTCGTAACCTTGCGCGCGCTTCGTGCGATCGGCGGTTAAACTTTAAGGGAGTTGAAAAGCAAAGAGCTGCGTCACCATTCACCTGTACCGCTAGTAGCTCCGTTGTTTTCATCGATTCGCTCGAGCGGGCGCCAGTATCGTCTCCATTCACCCATTTCGCGTGCCAAGGCAGACTAATCGGTCCTGCTCGCTCAAGGAACACGAAGAGCACCGAATCTTACGTTCGGGGATTTGACGAAGAATCCTGACCAACGCAAAGGTGGCGGCCTAGTGTTTTTCTGACGTCCCATAGAATCCAACCAGTAACAACCCTCGCCCAGCGGTCGTCACGGAATCGCACAACACACCCACAGCATCTGATCTCCGACAATCTGGGCCATCTGACTATGCATCTTATCATCGACTATCCGCGTAACTCGGAGTTCCGTATACCGTCGCTCATTTGGATGTCATGCCGAGCATCCTTCTCTCTACACTTCTTCGTGCGACACAAATCACACGCTCCGCTTGCGTCACGCGCAGGGATCGTGTGCTCGTGGCTCCCGAGCTGGGGAGATCTCACCACCGGCATGCTGAGAGGTGCAGAGTTGGGGAGATCTCCCCAGCTCTGGAGACACGAGCACACGGCCCTAGGACGCTGCCGATGAATGACGTCCACTTCTCAGCGCGTCAATTTCGCATATATTGGACCAATGTACGCAAGTACTTTATCACTTGAAACCTCGTCCCTGAGTCATCTTCCCTCTGGAATTCCGTAGTATTATAACATCTATTCCACAATAACAAGAGCTACTTTCTGGCTTGAATTGTTATCTCAACGACCAATGAATACATTCAAAGTGTGGTTACTGTTACCAGGGTACTATTTGCCATGGAATTCTTAACGGAAAGACTCACACTTTCAACAATAGATCTCTACTTTCGAAAACGACAAGAGTGTACACAGCTGTGAAAGATAACATTGAAAACTGATCATCTGGTCAGCTTTGAAAGAACACAGTCCTCGATGTAACCTCGTCAGAAAAGCATGACTTAGTAACTGTGAGTAACAGACAACATCATCTATAATAACCAATCACCATGAAAGTATAACAAATTGTCGCAACAGAATAGTAACAGACAACAACAACAATATAGCGAAACATCTGTAAAAGAATACAACATAAATCAAATAATCTATACGACGCCTTTAGATGACAACATTAGACATACGACTTCACATTTCTTCGGTATTCTTCTATTACTGGCTGCACCCACTCATAATCGATAATTGACACATCTCTGAAATGGTAAATGATTGCGCACTGACTTATTGTGTCGACAAATTCTTACCTATTAGACACATATTGAGGCCAACCTATTCAAAACATTTATTTTCATTAGTTTCCGAAGAAACATTTCCAACGATGGAAGAAAATAAAAAGTGCGAATAAAGAGAAAGTAAAACTACGATAAGTTAAAGAAAAGAACAGCACCCTATTTTCGATGAAATTGTTTCTATCAAGCTCAAGATACCCGTTTTCACACGATACAAATGTTATTTTTTAAGATCAATACGCTTTTAAACTAATCGAGAAAATTCAGTACAATATAATGAAGTGGTGACGTACCTGGCATACAAATCTGAAGTCCGCATGAGATCGGTAAAAACGAGATGTCGTGGACGGGACTGTAAAAAAAGGAAATAGATCTGCATATGCCGACTAGCGACAAACTAATCACAACTCAGAAAACAGTCTGATTATGACAACGCTTACTCGGCATAACCGTGACGAAGGATGGATCTTCAATGTGGTCCCAGGTCGCACTAGAAGTCTATAGCGATCTTCTTGACGGTCGTACTCACAAACGTTCAAGAATAAACCACACGCTAACGCTTGCCTAGAAATTTACAACTACAAAAATCAGGAATTAGAGAGAAAAAGCAAAATAGAAAACTAATGATAATTTGACCGGAAAGAAGCATAACTAACCGAACTTTCTCGCGTTGCGCACCGCACGAAGCGAATTGCATGGTACACTCCTGTGCCGTTTCTCGTAACTGCTTACGAGTTTTCAATACCATCATGAGATTCTTGTAGTTCAAGCAATTATGGACACACCACTCCTGAAAATGTGTGGACAAATTGATCAAGCAATTAAGGAAAATATCGAAACTGCGTGGGAAAATCCGCACCGACCTTCAGATGGTGCCCGCTCCTTTGCTTTTCCTGTTTGAAGGCTTGAACCACATTAAGCACAGTTAGATGGTCACTGACACTGTTTGAGAACCTAAAATATATTAATATACATTATAAGAACGGAGCTTGGGCTTTTTGTGCTTTCAACCTCATGTGAGCGGTTTCTCAGGGAATAAATCTACTTTACTTGCAGTGACAATGAGTGGATTGAGGAATCAACGGGGCGTGCGTGGTACACGACAACAGGCTCCACTTAAACCTGCACGGTCAAACGATTAATCTTCACCTAGACTCACCCAACCCCATCCTTTCGGCACTGGGTATATCAGTATCAAACTTGTCCAGAAAAATTCAGATACTAACTTCCAATAGCGGTTGGCCCCGCAAGTCATAATAAGGACCTAATACACATTCACCACACTCCTACGATTTCGAATGGAAAACGAACGCATGGCGCATCCACAGGGAACTGATCAACGTCAACCCTTTATCTTATCTTTTAATCAAACGTCTCTCAGCTGAAATAGCCGAGAATTATGACAGGACCGTTGAAGCGGCATATTAATTAGCGGCCGTCAACGTGCGTGGCGCCCTCAAGGGACGGATCAGATCCGATCCGTTTGCATTTCTTTAAGAAATGAATGAAATGAAATTAACGTACCGTGCTCGAACTCGATCCATGTCGCTGTCGTCTCTGCTCCCATCTAGATCGAAAACCGTCTCACAAGACATAGCAGCTACTACAGTTAACGCCTCCTCCAAACAGCCTAACTCGTTGGCGACCATGAGCACCCTGGAAAGTACTTGAATACGTGACACCTAGCATGGGCAACAAGAATTATTAAGTATTGCTACCTTGCATGGTCCGGAGATAGAGGGAATCTACATAGCGTTGTTCCTATTGGTGTCAATACCATCTCCTTCTTTCGAATTTCGGCTGCTCCGAGAGCCTGAACACTTCTTGAACAATATTTACTAATAATGAAAAATTCCTAGCATTACTGTATACGAAGCTTTTCTCTGGGAGGAGTATTCATAATTATCGAGCGTCTCTGACTGTGGGACACCTTCATCATATTTAGTGTTTTTAAACCTGAAGCAACCTGTACACATCTTCAAACCCGATTCCATAACTATTAAGAACAACGTCGAATACGAATAGAATCCGATAAACTATCAGAGAAGTTTCTTTTGCATTATGAATAACAATTTATAATTCCGATTCAATTTCACTAACCAGCAGTTCGCGTTCAGCTGCTATCAAGCTCTCTTCGTCGGGAAGTCCCAGCGCCAGCATTTCGAGTAGAACCTGTTCAATAGCTACCGTGTAGATCGAAAAAGTTAGTACGTTAAACGATAGGTAAGAAATAAGCATGAAACTTTTATGCAGAGATGGGTGCAAATACTCACCGCTGCCAAATTGCTTCGCAAAATTTCAGGGATGCTCGCGTTGTCGAGCTTTTCAAAATGGGAAGCAGGGTACAGCCTGAAATAACGTATTTTGTTTTTATGAAAAGCCACGAACACCCATTACAAGAAAAATTCACAGAGAACTACCGATAGCATTTTCCAGGAGCTTCACGACCAGCACGTCCAGCTCGTTGAACAGCTTGCGCTTTGCTGACGTCATGTACTCGCAGCACATCTATTCGGTCGCTTGCTGTGAATGTTCTGAACAAACTAGGATTGTAAAGTGGTAGGGCCACCTAAGCAATTCCAAACCACGAAAAATAAAAATGAACTAAAGAACAATCAGGCATTTTGCAGAATTACTTGTGATGTCCAGCTCCCACTCTTTCCAGATTCTAGATTTTATTTGTGAATTTCTATGCCAAATTTAGTTCTGAAACTACAAGGTGCTCAGCATGCAGACAGGTAACCGGCCGTGGGAAGATTTTCAGTTCTCAATGAAAGAGTACAACATAAAGAGTGCATTACAGGGTGGCCAAAAATATGGGCCGCCTTCATCGAATACGCGGCAAAGCTCTGGTACTCCGGGTTTTCTATCTTACAATGGAATTTTTGAGATATCAAACCTTGCACTCGCTTGCCGCTCGATATGAAATCACAGACTTGGTTTCAACAACAATGGTTGCCCGTCATCCGAAGAGACTCGCGATTAACGAGTTATATCGTGCAGAGCACTCCACGAAAGGCATTACAAATTTTCTGAAAGCGGATTTCCGAACAGCCCGGAAGACCGCGGTTCGATTTTGAGAAATTTTTTTAGTGAATCGGAATGTGGGATCAGAGATGGGTCGTCGAAGAAGTGGCCAACAGGCAACTGTAACTACGCCAAAAACGTCAGCCAAAAAAGAGAATTGATTCGGAAGCGAACCCACAGAATTCCAAGGGGCTCACTGAGGAAGGCCGCAAATGAATTGGGAATCAGCCGATCGAGTAAACGGAACACAGTGGTTGGAGAAATAAGGCTTAGGAGCTATAAACTGCAGAAATATCATGCATTGTCAGAGGTGCTTAAACGAAAAAAGATCGAACGTTGCCGCAATATCCTGCGTCGCGCTGCTGATGAACGTGCTGAAAAATTTTCCCGATAAAGGAGTCTTTCGACCGTGAAAATGATAGAATACCTGCTCCAAACCTCAGAGAAGCCGCTTAGCGTGGAAGTCTTGTTATGAGACAAGCGCACCCAGCCAAACTCATGGGATGCACCTTGGTCACACGTGACGGAAGGGCGCCACTATTTTTGGGTGAAAATGGATGAATACAGGGTGTCTCAAAAAAGGTACCTCCTGTTTGTTTGCCATAACTTTGGCGAAAGTAAACTATTCAAAACGAATCATAGCTTGAATGAAAGCTAAGAAAAAAGAAAATTTTCTGGTGTGTGTTCGGTGAGGATTGCGCCATGTACTCGACAGAGGCCTAAGATTTTGGACCTGATTGATAGTGCATGGGTTATATGCTTGCTCTACCTTGGTCATAAACATGTGATAATGCTGCTATGAGTTACTCCTGAAGCAGCGAACACATCGACTTGCCGCAGCTTTTGGGTAACCATGGAGCAACATCAATATCGGTATATAATCGTAACCACTGTTTGAGAAGTTAAAACTCTTCCATCAGTGATGCAATCATAACAAAAGAATTTAGGGGAATGTAAAATGTATCAACCATAGAGGTTGCGCCATGCACCTGCCCGAATCGTCGGATTCTAGACTTGATTGAAAGTGCAAGGATAACATGCTTGTTCTACTTTGGTTGCCAACATGTGATATCGCTGATACGCGTTTCTCTTAATGCAGTAAACATAAAAACATCAAGACATAACAGGTTAAACATGCACTTTGTGACGCACTTGCACAATACGACAATAATTTTTTATTCAGATCAAAATGAACTCTCAGTGATTGATAGTGATGCTAATTCGTCTCTAACCGAAAGCTGAGTTGTTTTGTTCGCTGTCCCAAGTGTAACGCAATGATATGACCTGTTTGCGACCAAAGTAGAACAAGCATGTTATCCGTGAACTTTCAATCAGGTCTAGGATCCGACGATTTGGACGGACGCATGGCGCAATCTTCATGGTTCATACATTTTACATCCTTCTGAATTCTTTTCTTATGATTGCATTTTGGTTAGAAGAGTTTTAGAGTATCAAACAGTGGTTACGATTATTGACTGATATTGATGTTGTCCCGTGCTTAACCAAACGCTGCGGCAAGCAGATATGTTTACTGCCTCAGGAGTAACTCATAGCAGCAATATCACATGTTTATGACCAAAGTAGAGCAAGCATGTAACCCGTGCACTATCAATCAGGTACAAAATCCGAGGCTCCGGTCGACTACATGGCGCAATCTTCACCAAACACATACTAGTAAATTTTCTTTTTTCTTAGCTTTCATTCAAGCTATGACTCGTTTCGATTGGTTCACATTCGCCAAGGTTATGGCATTTCAAACAGGAGGTACATTTTTTAAGACACCCTGTAAATTACGTGAACTGGAGACTAATAACTCGGTTTGAAAATTCGTATACAATGGATCCGACCTTGGTTAAAAAATAATAGTTTTTCGCTGAAACTTCGTCGACGAGGGTTGTTTGGGAATCCATAGACGAAGGGAATCCAAAATGTCCGCTAAGGACCTCTTGTACCTTTATTAAGTTAGATGGGTCGAAACGCCTATTTTGTTGAAAGTCTGTTAAGCAAAAGTTCTTCCGTACTGATCCCAGAACTCAGATCAATTTTCAAATTTCGACCGGTGCTGCTCAAGTTTTGGTAAACGGACATATCGACCGCAAAGCTATTCGAAATTTCGGCAGGAGGCCACTGATATCGCTGGTTATGATTAACTGGCTCACCTGAGTGGTGATCGGTTCAAGTTGAAAAAAAAATGGACAAAAGATCCGTGACCAGCACGTGCTACGATCTCTTTTACGAAAGTGACTATCCTGGCGGACCAACCCGGAGAACGAGCTCACCACTATGTGTATTATCCGGCCGAAGTAGAAAAATAGACATCATACTCGCAACTAGAACCTCAAGTAACCTCACAGGCGAAGCATTTTCGAAAAAGAAATTGACCGAAGTCGAGTTCATATGGTCAAATGTTTCGGGTGATGTAGAACATTCAACGTCAAGCATAACCAGTGCAGCATCTGCTATCTCACAGCCGAGGAAACAAAGTGAAACCAGCGTTAGAAGAAGCTCTGCTATGCACGAATACTGCAGAATTGCCGATTGTTAGCTGCGATTCATGGCCGCCAGTCGGATGCTTCGCTAGCTAGAATAATGGAATTCAAAAATAGATCGGAACAACGGAGTCCGAACAATGCACTTTCCAACTTGCACCTGCGCTAATTCCTTCTTTGTCGACTAGAGCTTTGTGGCTTCTAAATATAGCAAGGTAGATTGAGTAAGACTAGTCGAAGTACTGAGAACAACAGATTTATATGAACATTTACTACAGTTTTTTGCTCTACAGATTGCATACTCTACAAATCACAAAATGAATTATCAGTCTCCATGCGCAAGAAGTTACGCTAAGTGTCTGGTGTAGATGAGCCGTAGCGGACCCGTCACACTCTGACCTTCAATTAAGAATCGTAAAGGCATGGTGAATGCGTATTTACAATGAACTGGGAGACCTGCAGCTATTCAAATCGGTGTCTTCACCTTCCCGGACAAATCTGGTACCAATTTGCTCCATCCCAGGTCATGTGAGCCCAAGCTAGGATCGATCGCTCAAACGCGCTGGTATCAGCAGCGCCGGCACTATTCAACTTAACGGACACCAGCACTCGATTTTTTTCAGTCAGAAATTTTTTCTTCAGAAATTGGCTGAAACTTCGCCTATGGGGGTAATCGGGAACGCTGATCACGAATCTGCTATCCGTTTCTCACATGGGTGGTCTCGGACCACCCAAATCGCTACTTGGGTGGTCCAGTCAGGATCACCGATTTCGCTGAAACTTTGTCTATTGGGGTACTCTGGTGTCCTGAACACGATGGTGAAGTCCGTTTTTCGAATGGCGGCCGAACACGGTAGTTATGGGTGAGTCTCACCAAGGGCCGTATGCTCGTCTCTCCCGGCCGGGCGAAGGGCGCCCTTCGCCCGGCGGGGTGAAGGGCGCCCTTCGCCCGGCCGGGAGAGACGAGCATACGGCCCCAGGTAAGGTCGGTAGGTACCCACCTATAACTACTGCATTCGGCCGCCATTTGAAAAACGGACTTCACCATCGTGTTCAGGACACCAGAGTACCCCAATAGACAAAGTTTCAGCGAAATCGGTGATCCTGACTGGACCACCCAAGTAGCGATTTGGGTGGTCCGAGACCACCCATGTGAGAAACGGATAGCAGATTCGTGATCAGCGTTCCCGATTACCCCCATAGGCGAAGTTTCAGCCAATTTCTGAAGAAAATTTCTGACTGAAAAAAATCGAGTGCTGGTGTCCGTTAAGTTGAATAGTGCCGCAGCGCCTGTTACTACTAGACCACGCGCGCTCGATAAAAGGAACCATTTAGGGAAGATGGTTAATGCATAAGAGAAACAATTTGAGGGCGCCTCAAAGGCAGAACAAAAAGGAGAATGAGCGAAAGTTTGCCACCTCAAATTGATTCACATTGTTGAAAAAGCCTTCGAGCGCGTCCAAATTAATAGAAAATTCAATACTGGAACTGGGAGTTGGCGCCCTTTCGCAGCTGGAAGATATTGTTTTGATGGCAGCCTATTCCGACTTCTGGCTTCAATCAGAGATAGAAATGGCTTTTTCTGAGCGTACCCATAGGTAAAAAGGTAAATGCGCCGGCGTTGAACAGTCCTTTAAGGTCGCGCAGCACATTCGTCTTCCATTCAGAATCGTGGAAGCATGGTGAATGCGTATTTGGCCTATACAATGACTTGCGAGGGCCAGCCGCTAAACCAAGTCAGTGTTTTTTTTTGCCTCCCCAGAAGAGACTGTACCACTTTATCGACCGAGATTGGGAAGGCTTGCTTGGCCCGGGCAAGAATCGATCACTCATCCATGCGGGTATCAGTAAAGTTTCTAACCACTGTATCACCCGCGCCCGTGAAATAAGTACTACCTCATCAATAGAGGATTCACACAAATCAGGTTAACGCGTAATGGCTTTTTAAGTAAATAATTTAGAGAACTTTTTGGTGAACGAAGGCAAAGTGGATAATTTAGTGATTTTTAGTGAATAAAGATAAAATTTAGTGAACAAAGGTAAAGCAAACGTCGTCTGGCGGGAGAGGAAATGAAACAACATACTTTCTGGGTATTAATTACAGTGGCGCCGTCAATAGAAATGGTTCGCGCAGAATTAGCCTTTGGTTTTCGGTGATGCTCATTCCAATTTCATACCACTTTGTTTAATTTATCGAAAAACCGTACTAATACGCCTTAATTTTAAAGTCGTTTCGAGCAGAAACAAGGTCTACCATTAACCCGCTGTCATTTTCAAAGAATTAGCTGCATACGTAGCTTCTAAAGATGAAAGGAATGAACCAAAAGTTCTACTATACGATTTGGTCCGAATTTTAAACGAATGAGGAGGGCTATAAATGAAAAGCAAAGGAAATGAAAAAAGGATGCAATTGTGGTCCCAAACACTTCGACACAAATTCATGCTACATGATGACAGTGAAGGTAAATAACGAGCAAGCAGAACCATGAAGTCACATGAATCTGAATCTAAAAATCCACGTTAAACTAGCAGACCCGCTGCCTGATCCTTCATCCCAAGAAATGATATGAAAACGCGACACGTCTATTTGCATACAATATAATATTCATAAGAACCAGATGCAATTGGCGCAAATAAGAATACATGAATAAGAATAAGAAGCGCAATAGGGAAAGGAAAGCACTGCCAATACCGATGAACTCCTACAATTGAGGCGCTATCCCCTCAAGGAAGCACATAAGGAACATTATGTACGCATTTATAAATGAACGTCAAAGAAAAGCACGAAAAGCAGCAGCTGATCTGAGTCAGCGCCGAGACCCTCCACTGAAAATCCGCGCTATCAATTTGTCACTAGTGGCTGAAAACTCGCCCCCCCCCCCCCCCCCCCTGAACCGCATCGAGAGTCGTTATTGCCACGCCCTCGGCATGCGTCTATGGACCGCCCCCCGACGCTATTGGCCGGTCGGCACGGCATGAGCGCTCCACTGACAATACGCGCTCCAAAATTGTTCAGCCACTAGTGACCTATCGATGCGTTCCTGAAAATCTAATGAAATTCGACGGGCGGAGACAGCACTGCAACGACCGCGTGCAGTGGCGCGCGCCGTTTAGTGCGGAGCGTCGTAGCGTTTAAATAGCGGGTAAGCCGGAAAGGGATATTTGTAAAATGCGTAGAAAATGAAGTTCTTGTATAGTATTTATCTAATCAAACACACAGTAACGGCTGGACTATAAGCTATACCAGTTATGCACGGAAATGATATATGCATAGGCGTTCTCAATAGTGAACATGTCAAATGTTTCAGGGTTTGCGCCGCTCATAGCCTTTCATGCTCCTGATGTCTGCCTTATTTTGTTTGGCTAATGTTTACAACTAGCCTTAATTCAACGTTTTATCCATTTTGTTCATTTTTTTAGGTCGATGTTCTGTTGGGTCCATATTTTGTGCCCGGTTTGAGTTTGTTCTCTTTTTTTCACGTATGTGTACACATGCGTCCAATAAAGTTAAAGTTAAAGTTAAAATGTGAGCGTGTAAGTGCTGGTCCATGACACTTCTGATGGCCCACATCTACAGCTTTTTCTCTAGGAGAATGGTTTTTCAAGGTAAAAGCTAGCAAGAAAACGAAGGCATCAGCAGTCAAAATAGGTAGGTATAAAAGGTTAAATTGTCGCTGTATTTGGATTTGATGCCCGTTAATCGAATTTTGGACGAGGATCACACGACTCGTCAACTAGGGTAGTCTGATTAGTATCACCGCTGTACTTCTTAAAAATGTTGGAAATTGTGGGGAAAAATCATGTTCAGCATGTAGGGCAAACGTATCTCACGAAGTTTTACGAGATTACTGAGTTCGACCCGACCTGTAGCCTCATATTCGTGGGCGGATTCATTTGCTCACAAACAGGTCTCCTATTTTGAACATCCGTCATCTTTCCTCGATCATCGTCTAAGAACAGTATTAGAAGTGCTGGGGAAGGATATAACGTGCCTCTCCGGAAGCTTTGAAGTATCCCACGAAATTTCTGTAGATGGAACAGGAGGATTACCTAGACATACTGGTAAAATTAATAGAAACCTTAGAGATTCATTTCGTGTTGAATACTCCAAGTTAAGAAAACAATTTTCACGCTCAGTGAGGCGGAAGTTTCTAAGGAGGCGTTGGTGAAGCTGAGCCAAAAACAAGTTCTTTCAACATGCACAGCCCCCGCATGTCACATTCTATAATTTAGCTAAACGAAGACGGATCTTATTGAAGTTTCCGCACAAGAAAAATAGAAAACGGGCTTCCATAATCCAATGTTGGAGGAACAAAGAAGGAATGAAATCGTCGATAAGCGCAAGGAATATGTATGTTGTTGACGAATTATTTGCCGTTTTTTTCAAGCTTCTGTTGTGCGCCTAGTTGAGAAGCTTCCGAAAACATCCAGATAGCATTCGATAGAGAATTATTTGCTCTTCTATGAGATGTGTCTGCTATTTACAAAACCTTGAAATTTTGATAACTTTTTCACCATTGAAGTTGAAATCAAAAATGAGAAAAATTGACCCCACCGACAGTGAGTTCTCCCTGCTTCGATTCGCGACTTTCTGCAAAATCGTATATACCATCTGAAAGTAGACAAACTTTTCTATGGAATGCTCTACAGCTTGTTTTGGTTTTCCTTGGTTTTTGTTTACTTACAGAGCGTCAAAGTGGGGTATCTCAAAGAAGACAATAATTTTTGGATGCTTGTGCTGCCTTTCTGCCGGACGATTTCCATGAGCTCTAAACACGTCACGAGAGAGCATTTGTTGCTCTATCAGATAGTAGGTTTATTTTTCCATGCTAGCCGTTTTTTAAAACTTTTATCATGAAAACGTTTTTAAAATTCCTCGACGTGTAAAGCTTTTCGTTGAGAACCTTCTGCAGAATTTCAGGTACCATTTGAAAGAGGAGGATTTGTGCTATGAGGATGTGCATCACAGATTTTCAATCGCGCCAGGTTTTGTTAACTTTTAGGTCGACAAAGTGGAGGTTCGACGGCTCGCGTGGCCGCGCTGTGCGGCCAACGCGACGGCCGCACGCGCACCCCCTCAGTAATTGCTCCTCTTTCGAATGGTACCTGAAATTCTGCAAAAGGTTCTCAACGAAAAGCTTTACACGTCGTGGAATTTTAAAAACGTTTTCATGATAAAAGTTTTAAAAAACGGCTAGCATGGAAAAATAAACCTACTATCTGATAGAGCAACAAATGCTCTCTCGTGACGTGTTTAGAGCTCATATAAAACGTTCGGCAGAAAGGCAGCACAAGCATCCAAAAATTATTGTCTTCTTTGAGATACCCCACTTTGACGCTTTGTAAGTAAACAAAAACCAAAGAAAACCAAAACAAACTGTATACCGTTTTATAGAGGAATTTGTTTACTTTCAGAAGGTATTTACGATTTTGCAAAAAGTCGCGAAACGAAGCAGGGAAAATTCACTGTCGGTGGGGTCAATTTTTCTCATTTTTGATTTCAACTTCAATGGTCAAAAAGTTATCAAAATTTCAAGGTTTTGTAAATAGAAGATACATCTCATGAAAGAGCAAATAATTCTCTATCGAATGCTATCTGGATATTTTCGGAAGCTTCTCTACTAGGCGCACAACAGAAGCTTGAAAAAAACGGCAAATAATTAGGTAACAACCTAATACATGAAATGTATGTATGGAATCCCTCGAAGTATTGTTAGTCGAAAATGCAGCTTCGCTTTAAAAAAAGCGAAAAGCGAAAATGCAACTTCGCTTTAAAGACACCACTGTTAGACTTAACACA
Source organism: Nippostrongylus brasiliensis (assembly GCA_030553155.1). Lineage (NCBI taxonomy): Eukaryota > Metazoa > Nematoda > Chromadorea > Rhabditida > Heligmosomidae > Nippostrongylus > Nippostrongylus brasiliensis. The sequence goes on along the minus strand of CP130736.1, from coordinate 28,804,474 downwards.
CTCATCTAAGCATTTATTTACTACGCTTAATGAAGTCAAGCCATTTTTAAATTAGAATTAATGTATATTAAACCATGCCATGATTGGAAAAATTATTTAAAGGACTGGACAGCTGAAGCGATCAAAAAAAAGAGACAAAAGGCTAAGAACAAGCAGATCAGCGGCTAATAAATTCGGAGCTAAGAGTACATATGAACGTAGATAATGTACCGGTGAGCATCCGAGCGAAGGTCTAGTTTGAAATGAACTCATTCCAACTTCAGTGGTGTACTTTGAAGTGAGAATCAGAAACCCACTGTCATATTTGTAAGAGAAGTGATTATCAGAAAAGCATCATAGCACAAATGTTGAATTAGTTCCCTAGACACGCGCCACTGAGAAAGGCACTATTTTCAGGAACCATCTTGAACTGGTACGCACCTTCGAGTAAGCTTGAAAACGTGGCCGGCGCAATTGAAACTATTCACGTTTATATGAAAGAGCTGCTGGCGCTCGAACCATAAAGCTCATATGTACGAGTTGTGTAAACTGGAATGTGCTCGGGCAGGATGCGATGTCTGGTAGAGGAGAGACGGCGATTCATTTTTTTCGTTTTCGTGTGCACATATCTTCGTCGCCATCTTTGTTTTGTCATCGTATTTACTGCACTGTTGCTGCCTCTGTTTAATCACACCGGCTCACGACGTCGACCAAGCAGAGAATAGCAGCACTGGACGCAAACAACGCCTTCACTCGAGACTTTGAGTATGTTTGAGTTTAATTACGGTTTATAAAAAATTTCACAACTATCAGAGATGAAATGCCACATGCATCACTGAAGCTACGTCGAACACTTTTTCACACATTTCCCATCAGAGTCGCGTAGCAGTCCTTCCCTGCAAAAACATCCCCTGACACACACTGCGATACAGCCAATCTGAGCTTGATTTGGCGCGGTGCATGTTGATGGACAGGCAGATCCGCACTCTTGGTATTCCTCGTTTTCGTAGCATTCTACAAAAAAATTACTTCAAACATCCGTCTGTGAGCATTCTCCAAAACGCAAAATAAACGAACAAACAGTTTTTACCGTCGCCTTTGTCATAACTCACAATAGAAATATTTTCATTGAATAAAAACACACTGCTGTAGTCACAAGAGCGTGATTTATTGAATGGTGAAGAGAGTGAAGCTGGAATTTCAATTTTCACGTGTGTTTTCTGAACAAGGCGACGATCACAGAAGGTCAACTAGGTATATACTCTATATGTATTAGGTTGGTAAGTAAGTTCCCACCGTTTTTTCAAACGACTGCTGTAAATTTAGTTCGAAAGCTCTTGCAGAGTTTGACACAGCATTCGGAAGAGAATTATTAGCTCTTTCGAGCTGTATGTTTGTAATTTGTGATAATTCTGAATGTCATTGTTTTTTTGGCTTGTAAAGTGAAAAGCGAAAAAGTGAAAAAATAACCTCATCGACAGCGATTTTTTCTGCTCAATTTTAAAGGCATGAATACAACTTGATAAATTGTTCAAAAGACGATAATTTTTTCTATTAGACGGTATGTCATTTGTTTTTAATTGTCTCGTAAATTACAAAGTTTTGAACCACTGAAGTCCGACCTTCGGAAGGCACGAATAATTTTTCGATGACGCTCCTGGTTTTCTTGTGTGCGCTCAAATTGACTTATGTGGAGTTTTCTATACAGAATTTTTTGCTCTATCAGAAGATATGTTTATTTTCAAACAATGATCGATTTTAAAAGATTTTCACGCGAAGGGCGTCTTGAAGTTTCTCGGCAGAGCAAACCTCCAGTTTCAATCTTTTAACCGAATCTCATACACCATCCGAAAGAGAAAGATACTGTCTACAAGATGGTCTATATAGCGTTTCGAACCCTCCCGCTTTTCATCGTTGTTTAGGTCGTTAAAGTGGACCTAAATCCGCACTCCTGGACGATTCGACGTCGCGCCGCACGAGCCCCACGCGCCACGCCTGCGATTTAGGTCCACTTTGACGGCCTAAAAAACAAAGAAAACCAGGGAGGTTTGAAACGCTATATAAACCATCTTGTAGAGAGTATCGTCCTCTTTCGAATGCTGTATGAGATTCGGTGAAAAGATTGAAACTTGAGGCTTGCTCTACCGAGAAATTTCAAGACGCCCTTCTCGTGAAAATTTTTTAAAATCGATCATTGTTTGAAAATAAACATATCATCTGATAGAGCAAAAAATGCTGTATAGAAAACTCCACATAAGTCAATTTGAGCTCACACAAGAAAACCAGGAGCGTCATCGAAATATTATTCGTGCCTTCCGAATGTCGAACTTCAGTGGTTCAAAACTTTGTAATTTACGAGACAATTAAAAGCAAATGATATTCCATCTAATAGAGAGAATCATCATCTTTTGAACAAACTATCAAGTTTTATTTATGCCTTTAAAATTGAGCAGAAAAAAATCGGTGGTAATGAGGTTATTTTTTCACTTTTTCGCTTTTCACTTTACAAGCCAAAGAAAAAACAATGACATTCAGAATTATCACAAATTACAAATATACTGCTCGAAAGAGCAAATAATTCTCTTTCGAATGCTGTGTCAAACTCTGCAAGAGCTTCCGAACTAAATTTACAGCAGTCGTTTGAAAAAACAGCGGAAACTTTCTTACCAACCTAGTATTATTCACGTTGGTAGCCGTGCGATCGGTCTGTCCTGTCTTAAACTCACCACTTATCAATGGGTCTTATAATAAAACGAGGACATCTTACTTATTTACTTATTTGCGCCCATCATAGACGTTCTTAAAAAATAAATGCATTAGTTAAAGGAAACAGAGCGGTGCTTGACCACAAACGCTTAGTATAAAAACTCTAACACGCAAGAAATTTGGAGAAAATGGTACTTTTCCTTTTAATGCCCAATTATTATATCACACCCAAGCGTATCATATCCTGCTCATATATTAATGCACATCCTTGAAGCGGTCTTACCATATCATGCTCGAGCCATAATCAATTTATTATCAAGCTGTTAAACGAAATCAACGACTTATCTAAGCTAGAAAACAGCTTCATACGATAGCCTCTGAAACATCTCTCTCTTGGAAAAACCCATTCTTGCAAGAAAAGAACGGCTTTTTCTTCCTTATCAGGCAGATCAAACAGGCTGCACACGACCATAGGTGGATGTGAAATGGTATGATATCGAATAGCACGATATGACAAGACCGCTCCAAGGGTGTACATTAACACGTTGGCGCCGGTGGCACACAATGCTGTGTGCCAGGCAGTCTGTCCCTGTGGACCATGGCACACAATGGTGTGTGCCAGGCATTTCTCAGACACCTTTTGGCCAAAAATTCTCCAAATTTTGTACAGATATGTAGTTGGGGGCGCTGAATACGAATCTGCAGTCTGTTTTTCACGAGGTGGTCTCCAACCACCCATTTTGCTACTTGGGTGGTCCAGTGAGGGCCATTGATTTCGCCCAAACTTTGTCTGGGGGTATTGGGGACGCTGAACATGGTGGTGGTATCTGTATTTCATTTCCTGGTGCCGGTGACACTCAGTGATACGTGCCAACCAGCCTGTCTGGAGTGGTGTTGGCAGACAGTGGTGTGCTCCGGTATGTGGTTTTGATTACAATGATAGGAATTGTATTTTCTATTCTGGGACTGAGAACACTCATATCATTATATCAAACTATCTACTAAAGTTTCAAACCTATAGTTATTGTTTATTTTATTTTTACAAGTAGCAGTTGAGAAGAATTGTTTGAAAACAAGCTAATCAAGGAAATTCATATTAATATCAAGCTTCTCGTCACAAACCAATGTATTTTGACCTTCGAACGAAAGTGTCGCTGGTACAACTATGTTCTCGTGTTTTCCAAAACCTTTTTCACTCAGATTTTTCCAGTGGGATGTGGTAAAAAAAATAGGTAAGCCTCACTAAGTCTAACTGACCGCTGCACCCTTGGTGAGAACTTTCTTTACATATGTAGTGTTTCATAAACCCAAGCCAGCGCTCCATTTCCCTCACACTTGCATTACTGAGATACTACACTCCATGATTTCAACGGGTTTGTAACCTATTTCTCTTATGTTATTATCTTTCTTTCGTTTTATTCAGCTTACTCCACGTGTGGTGGCAGCGCGCGTAATCTCCGGTCCCACGGGACAGACGCGCGAAAATCGCCTAGTCGTCAACGTGTTAAGATACAAGCATGATACGGTTGGGCATGATATGATAAATGGGCATTAAGAGGAAAAGTACTGAAAAAATTATTTTACAACCACATAGACCATGACTACTATATGCTTAGTAACTGATCATCATTACAGTACCGGACGCGCCGCAACGATAAAACGGCGGCAGCGGCGCCTCGGAGCGCCGAAACGCGCCGTTTTCAAATACCTTCTTTAAAATTGGTTTACTTGCAAAAATAAGTATATATTCGGGCTTAGCAGCTTGAGATCTATCCCTCCATATACAATTTTCCCAAATTCGTAAAACTTGTTTTCAGTCGATTTTTTTGACCCCTCGATTTTCGGAGCCCGTTGCCACTTCGGTCCCTCGCTTGATGACTCACCAGCTCCATCCAAGACCAGTAATTCCGCTGAAACTTTACCTATGAGATCCTTTTGGTTGATGATCACGAATCTGATGTTTATTTAGCGTATTCGGAACAATTATAGCACTTAGCCACCACCCTGGGAACTCCGTTCACGACCACCAATCTCACTGAAACTTTGCCTAAGAGGTTCTGGTTCTGCAATGTCTCTATAATTCTATGCAGTAGATAAGGGGTTGGTGCATCCCTTAAAAATCGATCGACGCTTACCACTTCACCAGCTGAATGATTTGAAATCTCTCAAACAGTCTGAAAGCAGTCCGGTATAAGCGGTTCGCACGTTCGGTGAATGCGCCGAATTTGAGAAGGGTCCTCCAGAAGTTTTATTGTGTAGAGCCTTTTGTGAGGCATAACGAGACCCTGATTAAGAAACATTTGATTCTATACGAGCGCGTCGTCGCTGACCCTGCTCTCTGATTTCCCACAAAAATGGCGAAATTACGAAGGTTTTCCCACGAATCGTGAAATCTGCTCAGTGATCTGATGTCGGACGTCTTCCTGCTGTGCATTCCAGAGACTTTGAGAACTAAAGGAGCAATTCGACTCGCGTGTAATGAACCTTAGCTTTTTTGCGAAAATCTAGCTAGGCGGTTTCTACCCCTTGGGGAGCACTTCGGTTCCTTTTTCTCAAAAGAGCTCTATTCTTCTCTTGTGCATCGAAAAGTGGACCATTCGAAAAGAATCATAGCTTGGATGAAAACCCCAGAAATAAGTCATAGCGATTTCACCTGTTTACGACCTAAGTAGAGCAAGCATATTATAACCCATGCACTATCAATCAAGTCCAAATTCCGAGGCCTTGGTCGAGTACATGGCGCAATCCCCACCAAACACATGCCAGAAAATTTTCTTCTTTCTTAGCTTTCATCCAAGCTATGAGTCGTTTATATCGGTTTACTTCGCAAAAGTTGTGGTTGGCGATACATTAGTAATACCATCGATTGATAATAAGATTTGTCCTAGGAAACGCGTGCGCCACATGATGGCGCACGCATGACCTACGCGCGCGGTCCGAGTAGCCAGCCACCGCGAAACGGCCTCGGTACGTTGTGGGTTAATTTTAAAGCGTCAAAATAATGTTACCATAAGTGTTTATTGCGTTGAAAGCAACCAATGCTAGTTTTTATTCAATGAATTTTCTCTCTGCTCTGTCGCTTAGAGGGTTAGGTGTTCCGCTCAATCATAGACCCTAAAACGCTTAGCACAGAAAATTCGGTCAAAGAATGAGTGAAAATTTGATGAGTACTCGAGTTCAACGAAATCAATCGAGACAATATTTTGAGGTTTCAGACTAGAAGGTCGCTGAAGTTTAGCTCACGTTTTGAAGGCACGATTATCGCAACTGGTGAATTGTGTAGACTCTTACACGAGCTCTCGTTAAATGTATCTTCAACTGCTGCAAAACTGCGGCTTTCCAAATTACTACAACTTTTTTGGAACGCCTTTCGGCCTGCTTAATGCTTCTTTAGGTAGCGACATACTGATCGAATTCGCTATTGCTCACTCTCTTTTCCCCATTTTGATCTAGATCTTATGGAAATGCATGCTGAAAATACACGCTCTAACAATAAGACTCTGCTGATTTCAGCAGCCCAGGGACACCTTACCCTACCTAGGAGGCTTGTAGCAGTTCTATCTGAAAGAAAAAATGAAAAACGAAGAACTAAACAGATCCGCTTACCGCCTGCGCAGTTCTCAACGCATGTGTTGTTCGAATTTCGATAGTATCCCGGTTTGCATTGACAGATATTCGGAATACATTCCAGTGTGCACCCTCTCTGAAAAAATGATTGTTAAAAGAAGTAGCTGTCGATCCGATAACTTAACATTTATTACATAACATTTAATACATGTGGGGACCACATGTGGAGAATTGTATTGAAACAAACATATCGAAATTACTCGCATCATACAGCTGTGAGAGTCACTAGTTCAATAAATGATAATGACATATAAAACGAATATTGATAAAGCTGTAGATTAAGACTAAAGAAGCAGAGCAGGATAGTGGAAAAAAGTGGATTGGATAGAAAGCTTAATGTTTCGGCTTCAGGTACCTAGCTAGAAGTTTTTAAAGGTTTTACTATAAGGTTGGTGCAAAATTAATTTCGGTTTTGGACCGCAAACTTTAAAGTGCAATAACTCAGCTCAAACTCAACTTTATTAAACAATGTAAGAACCATCGGAATCTACACATTTTTGCCAATGAAATGGTAACATTTCTACGCCTCTAGAGTAAAAACTGGGATCACGAGAATCGACGGAATCAACGAAGGCAGATTCAACATCGATCAAATCAGCGAATTGTTTCTGACCTAGATAGTAGTTAAGAGATTGGAAAAAGTGATGATCTGTTGGGGAGAGGTCAGGGGAATAGGGTGGGTGAGGGAGAACTTCTATACCTAATTGGGTCAATTTTTGCCGGGTGGTTTTCGAGGAGTGCGGCCTTGCGTTGTCATGCAGCAGGATCGGTCCACCTCTGTTCACCACTGCCGGATACAATTTTTGCAACTTTGCATACATTTGGTCTAAATCACAACAGCAGGACTCTGCTGCAACTGAGTGACCAGGTTGCCTGAAGCTGTGGTGAATTAGCCCTTTGCAGCACCACCAAACAGTCAACATGACCTTTTTCGGGTGAAGGTGAGGTTTAGGAAAATTTTTCGGTGGGACAACCTTGTCTACCCAAGCGAACCCTCGTTTCCTGTTATCGTACATGACCCACTTTTCATTAACAGTCACAATACAGCCGACGAACGGGTCAGATCTCAGGCGAATCAGATGGTTAGAGCAGATGTCACAACGTATGAGGCGCTGCTCCTCAGTCAGCTCATAGGGTATTCATTTAGACATTTACTTCACCTTTCCGATTTCTGCCAAATGCCGTCCGATTGTGGTGTGATGTACACATGGGTCCTCTGCTAGCGTCCGTGTATTCGTCTCTGGATTTGCAGCTCTCAAATCTTCGCCATCAAACGACGCCTTACGACCACGGCCGGCTTTTTCTTCAAGACCAAAATCTCCACATACGATTTTTTTAAACCAGAGTTGCACTGTCCGTTCGCGAGGACAATCCATCCTAAGGCAATGCTAAAATTGCGAGCCGCCTCCGCAGCGTAGTGTCCTAATTTAAATTCGTAAGCCATGATGACTCGATAATCGCGTCGGTTCATGATTGAACGAAGCCCTGTAAAAAGTTGCCTGGTAGCGTTAGGGCAGCAAGCATATATAATTTGGAAAGATCGGGAAAAAACCTACCAAATAGTATGCTTGGCTTTTTTGAGATGAAATAATTTGGGTTGAAAAAGTGGTTTATTTGAAGGTACTCAGAAACCGAAATTAATTTTGCACCAACCTAATACTTTGTACATAGTTCTTGTATGAGACATTCAGCTTTGCTGAATAAGCCTGCAGCAGCTCGGTACCTGAAGCCTAACTACTACAACCACCCAGTTTTCGGAGGGGTAGAAACGAACTTCCGTATAATGGAATACGCCTCTAGAGTAAAAACTGGGATCACGAGAATCGACGGAATCAACGAAGGCAGATTCAACATCGATCAAATCAGCGAATTGTTTCTGACCTAGATAGTAGTTAAGAGATTGTAAAAAGTGGTGATCTGTTGGGGAGAGGTCAGGGGAATAGGGTGGGTGAGGGAGAACTTCTATACCTAATTGGGTCAATTTTTGCCGGGTGGTTTTCGAGGAGTGCGGCCTTGCGTTGTCATGCAGCAGGATCGGTCCACCTCTGTTCACCACTGCCGGATACAATTTTTGCAACTTTGCATACATTTGGTCTAAATCACAACAGCAGGACTCTGCTGCAACTGAGTGACCAGGTTGCCTGAAGCTGTGGTGAATTAGCCCTTTGCAGCACCACCAAACAGTCAACATGACCTTTTTCGGGTGAAGGTGAGGTTTAGGAAAATTTTTCGGTGGGACAACCTTGTCTACCCAAGCGAACCCTCGTTTCCTGTTATCGTACATGACCCACTTTTCATTAACAGTCACAATACAGCCGACGAACGGGTCAGATCTCAGGCGAATCAGATGGTTAGAGCAGATGTCACAACGTATGAGGCGCTGCTCCTCAGTCAGCTCATAGGGTATTCATTTAGACATTTACTTCACCTTTCCGATTTCTGCCAAATGCCGTCCGATTGTGGTGTGATGTACACATGGGTCCTCTGCTAGCGTCCGTGTATTCGTCTCTGGATTTGCAGCTCTCAAATCTTCGCCATCAAACGACGCCTTACGACCACGGCCGGCTTTTTCTTCAAGACCAAAATCTCCACATACGATTTTTTTAAACCAGAGTTGCACTGTCCGTTCGCAAGGACAATCCATCCTAAGGCAATGCTAAAATTGCGAGCCGCCTCCGCAGCGTAGTGTCCTAATTTAAATTCGTAAGCCATGATGACTCGATAATCGCGTCGGTTCATGATTGAACGAAGCCCTGTAAAAAGTTGCCTGGTAGCGTTAGGGCAGCAAGCATATATAATTTGGAAAGATCGGGAAAAAACCTACCAAATAGTATGTTTGGCTTTTTTGAGATGAAATAATTTGGGTTGAAAAAGTGGTTTATTTGAAGGTACTCAGAAACCGAAATTAATTTTGCACCAACCTAATACTTTGTACATAGTTCTTGTATGAGACATTCAGCTTTGCTGAATAAGCCTGCAGCAGCTCGGTACCTGAAGCCTAACTACTACAACCACCCAGTTTTCGGAGGGGTAGAAACGAACTTCCGTATAATGGAATCGAAGGCTGCAAAGCTTCTGGGCAACCTAAATTATTCGGAATGTTAACTTTTTTCAACCAGCCTCTCAACCATCCACCCTATAAATCAAATCTAAAGAATAAATGAAGGACTCGTTTCGTCCCTTCTCTTAGACGAGGAAGAGAAGAAAAAGAGAAATCAAGCCTATGAAACCCTTGTGACAACAGCATAGTCGAGCTATCGAACCCTGCCGGGATAACCAAGGCTTCAACCCCTCTGGATTCTAGTGAATTGGTATCAGAGTTTTTCCTGGGAATGACGAGACACTGACTTGGCTAGCTACTGTCCCCACATGTTACTGTGTGGCTAAATTCGCATTGACAATGCCTCTACATTTCCAAATGGAAGGCGAACGCGAGGCGAACGCGGTACTTATTGGACTCGCGCTCTGGAGACAACCTCTTTTTTTTACTTTTATCATGTGTTGATATAGATGTGCAGTATTCAATTATTGATATGATTATGAAATGAGGGATACTGGTGGCGAGGTCCGCTCCTCCACGTTGGTGCCACTGGGAACTCCCCAACTAGCTTGGGGTGAACTGATCGCCGACCATCGAGTTCCGGCGACAGGCCCTGGTGAAAGGCCGGCCGATGGAGAAACATGTCACATCAAATGGCATGATGACGCGAAAAACTCATGTGAAAGCTACGGCGTCCGCGGGAACCGACGCCCACTCACGGAGCCGGTGAGCAGTGAAAGTATGCGAGGGTCCGCCATGCAAGGACGGCATCGAGGGGTAACCAAGCTAGTCCACGAGTGTCAGAACGAAGTTGTCTCGAAGCAGGAAAGACAACCTCGAGGGCCAAGTAAGCCAGCCCCAAGACCACAAATGGTGTCGGCATTGCCGTATCGGAGCGTTTTCGTGATTCCATTTCGGAGGTGGAACGTTTCAGCGACCGTCTCATGAAGATAGATCATGGTCATCACGAAAAATGAACGACTTCATTTCCTTACTGCGTATGCGCCGCAGACAGGCTGCTCCGAGCGGGTGAAGGAAGAGTTCTGGACACTGCTCCATGAAAAGCCAGCCGAGATGCCTCAAGAAGAAATGATTGTTGTGGCAGGAGATCTGAATGGTCATGTCGGCGCAAGAAAAGATGGATACAAATGCCATGGTGGTTTCGGATACGGAGCACGGAACGAAGATAGCGAGCGCATCCTCGAGTATGCATGCTCGCACGACCTTGTCATCACGAATACGATATTCCGTAAGCGTCCGTCACACTTGATCTCCTTCTACAGCGGAATTGCGATGTCGCAGATCGATTACGTGCTCGTAAGACGTCGCGATGCTAAGTTTGTCAGCGATGCGAAGGTAGTGCCGGTGGCTACCCAACATCGGCCTTTGATCTGCGCGGTGAAATTCACTCCGCCAAAGCAAATGAGGGTCGAGCAGTGTGGACATGAGCGCATCAAGTGATGGCGTCTTAAGGAAAAGGAAGCCGAAGTTATCGGTGGAATACGGATGCCCCCGATTGTGGATGTCGACGGCACGTGGCAGGATATGAAATCTGTGGTCTACGATGCTGCACGGTCCCAGCTAGGAGTGACCAAGCCAGGTCGACGTATGATTGACAGACAGACGTGGCTCTGGAAGAAGTCAAGGAGAAGGTTCGGGCGAAGAAACGCCTCTACAACGTCTTCCTCTGCAATAAAACGGTCGCAAGCTGGTCCGCGTACCGAGAAGCTAGGAGAGCAGTTAAGAAGGCCGTGGCCATAGCAAAAGCTGCTTACTACGATGAAGTTAACAGAAGACTTGAAACGCGCGACGGTGAACGGCTTATTTACAAACGAGGACTCGACAGCGGCAGTCAGAAGATGTCGAAAAGTTCCACGGTGTTTATGATGAGCACGGCCAGTTGATAATGGATACGAAGAAGGTCATGGAACGATGGCGTGATTATTTTGAGAAGATCTCCACGGAAGAATTTCCTCATCCTCCGCTTCCTCACGCTGAACCTATACCTGGTCCAATCCTGCACATCTCGACTGAAGAGGTGGTGCTAGCGCTGAGGAAGATGAAGCCTGGTAAGGCGACGGGACCGGATGACGTGGCCGCAGAGCTGTGGAAGTCGCGTCATTGGAATTCTGCCAACTGGCTCGCTACGTTTTTCAACCAGATCGTAGCGGAAAGGAAGATGCCCACAGAATGGCTGTCAAGCACGACGATTCCGATCTGGAAGAAGAAGGGTAGTCCAGCGGACCGTCCAACTTATAGACCAATTCGTCTGCTTTCTCACACCATGAAAGTGTTTAAGCGAATAATTGACAGACGAATCCGATACATCGTTGAATTATCCGTGAATCAGTGCGGCTTTGTTGCCAACTGTAGCATCACCGATGCCATCCATGCGGTTCGACTTCTAGTAGAGAAGCACAGGGAGAAGCAAAGACCTCTGCATCTAGCCTTCCTGGATCTAGAAAAGGCGCTTGACCGCGTGCCGCATGAGGTGATCTGGTACGCACTACGGAAACAGCTCGTTCCTGAAGAGCTTATAAATTGGGTACGGAAATTGTATACCGACCCGAGGAGCAGAGCCTGGGCAGCTGCTGGAATTTCGGCAGAATTTCCAATCTCGGTTGGAGTCCACCAAGGATCGCCACTCTGTCCTCTCCTCTTCATTGTTGTTATGGATGTTGTAACGAAAGATCTGCAAAGACCTCTTCCATGGACTTTGCTGTATGCAGACGATGTAATGCTTGCGTCCGACGACAAGAATGAGCTCGAAGTGCTAGTGCAAGCGTGGAGTGATCGACTGGCGCAGTTCGGTCTTCGTCTCAATGTGAGGAAGACGGAGTACCTTTCGACCAATGACCCTGGTACAATTACGATTGACGATACAGAACTTGTAAGGGTCAGCACCTTCAAATATCTCGGCTCAACGACAGCCTGCAATGGAGGCCTCAGCAGCGAGGTGAACGCTCGAATAAACAGCGCTTGGACGAAGTGGCGTGCGTCCACCAGTGTACTTTGCGACAGAAAAATACCGGAACGATTGAAGGCGAAGATCTACCGGACAGTCGTACGGCCGGTTGCTCTGTACAGAGCTGAGTGCTGGCCTGCCACCAAAGAAGTTGAGCGCCGCCTCAGCGTAATGGAAATGAAAATGCTGAGTTGGATGGCAGGCGTAACACTACTTGACCGTAAAACTAACGGTGAGATAAGGGAAAGGTTTGGGGTGGCTCCGATACCCGACAAGCTTAGCGAGTCCCGTTTGAGGTGGTCCGGGCACGTGCTCCGAGCAAGTAACGACACGGTATGCAAGACTGGACTCGGTCTCGACATACAAGGTGCAAGACCGAGGGGGCGTCCGAAGCAGCGCTGGCTGGATACGATACACGCGGATTTGAAGGCAGAAAGAATTCATCCAGACCACGCGCGGGATAGAGCGGTGTGGCGTCAGAGAATTGCTAAAGCGGACCCTGCTTCAAAGCGGGGTAAACGCTAAAGAAGAAGAAAATAAGAAGATGAAATGAGGAATACTCACATCTTCTGAACTCAAGCATGTCTGCTCACATCCCGTGCCGCACTCGTAGAGCTGCTCGCCTGGGGGACAGCACTGGGCTAAAAGACATTAAAAGAGTTACGTTTATAGAAATTGCTTTATAAAAATTTACATAATTCAGAAAATCTGCTTGGCTTTACTTTATTTCTGATTTTTGCTTATAACCTAGGGAAATGAAGCTTTCATATATTTACATTCTACATATAATGCCATGGATGGTCTCGTTAACGAAGTGTTTCACATCGCGATTTTCTTCTGACTTCCTTATACTTTAAAGGAAGTAGCACACACAATTTTTTAGTCTCTTTTTTTTTTTAGAATTTTTTAGAGTCTCGTTACCATTTTATTCAAGGTTTGATTCATTTTCGCTGTTGCATGAGTGAAAGAGTGAACCGTAACCGTTGCTCACCATTTGAAAAATGGACGACGGATGCAGCGAAAACCAGGTTCATCTGAATGGACATGTGATGTTTATGGTTCAGTAGGTTTTTCACATTTGTTTTTATTTGCTTGATGGATATTCTAGGGGGAAAGCGAACGTGTCATCAATGTTGACTACAGGAAGTAACTTACAATTCCACCGTGATTCATCTCTTCTTCTCAACGTTTTCCAGATCGACAAAGCCAAGTTCTGAAACAGATGTACAACCAACGTTTTTCGAAATCCCTCAAAACCTGCTCTATTGTTATATATGCCAACGAATTTCATATTTATAAGGATTAATCCAGGCTAGAGTTTTTGTGACAACTAAAAACATCGTCTGCTATTGTGGGAGCGGAAAAACAGTAATCCTTGATTGATCCCACTCCCGATTCGGCATGTTGTACGATCAGTCGCCAAAAACATGCAAAATTCATTGAGCGTGATGTTCTAAATGATCTACTTCCCTTAATTCTCAAATAAAAGACAACAACAACAAGACAAAGTAACAAGCGAAATTAAAAGAGTAGCTCGTTCCGTCCCCACCATGTACGAGCTAATCAATCAAAATATAAAGCCACTCCCGGGACTCATCAGCATAGGAGGAGTGGCTTTATCAATGAATGAATAAGAGAAATAATTGAGAGAAGGGAACTAACCTGTACACTAGTGACAATCCAAAGGTATGTAAGCTGCCTATCCAAACTTGTGAAGCAGACGCTGCAAGGATGGGTATTAATAATATTAGGTAGAAGGAGAAAACATGAGGTGAGAATACTTATTTATTTATTTATTTGAATACGCCTGATGGCGCGCCATCGTAACAAACCAGAAAACAATCGAAAGGTTCTCGTAGTCCTTTCAGGCACAAAAGTTGCAACAGTAAGCCAAACGGTACGGTAACAATGACCTACGGTAAATACCAATTTGGTCCAAAATACGTCATAATAGATATAGAGAAGAAAAGGCAGAAGAAAAGAAAAAATATAAATAGTGTTCAAAATAATGTAAAGCATTGTAGTTGGCACCTCCAAGAACTGCAGCCGCTTAACGGTAGGGAACAACGAAGCCCATTGTCCCAGGAAGTCCTAAGTATGAGGCAGAATCAAGTAATGATAGACCGAACATATCTAAGCGGACTGTACTAAATTGACATGAGCCTGTGCACCCTGCAGACCACCGTAAGCAGATAGAACGCTCAACATACATCGAGAAGAGAAAAAGTATAGCCTCTAAGTTTCAAATGAGCGAAATTTGTGCTGCATATAAGGGGCCAAGGCTGCTGCCAGTGAGCAACTGTGTATTGGGAAAAAAGATAAAGTTTGACAAACTGAACTGAATATGAACAAAGATATATCCAGTAGGTATTGAAAAGGACCAAACTGTAATACTGAAAAAGAACATAGGGAGACTTAAGCTACCCGCAACCGTGTCTAGATGACCACGAGAGCCCTTCAGAACAACGAGTTCACTAACCATCTAAGAAATACGGAACTAATACTAAAAAAAGAGAAAAATAAAAATAATCAATCCTGAATACTATTAACACCCATCAGCGTCACACAAACAACGAAACGAATTGAGTATAGGGTGCACTCAAGACGCAAAATAAGTAATGAATCAAAGACAACGCTTAACACATCAAGAGCTACACCTTTAATCACTCAGTCCTTGTTGATCGCGAGATTTATCACCATGGTGTGAGTGCCAAAGCGATAGGTTGTCACGGAAGCTCAACCATTGGTCCGAGTATGTGTAACCGCAACAAAAACAGATCGTCAACCATTCATCTGTACTATCTGAGCAGGACAAAACTAAACATCTGAAATGTGTAGTGTTGTGAGCAAGTCTACTTTCTTTAGCTTACGTTTAAATGTCATACTGTCCGGTGCCTCTAGCAATTCTTGAGGCAGTATCTGCAACCATCTTATAGACCTGCAAAGAAGAGAATTAAAGAACACAGTCTTCTGTCGTCTACTGACCACGGCATTATGCAAGCTGAGATGAGTCGTTCGCCCATTACAGGGCCTGAAAATCCAGTACTTGCTAGGGTTGAGTTTCAGTTCCCCCATAGCATTCCATAGCATTCCGCAGGAACAGCATGGATTTGTCAAAGGTGCATCTACTACCACCCAATTGGTGGATGCTCAGTATGATTGGAGTGTTGCCGTGAATAATGACTGTTTTGTGGATGTAGTCTATTTTGATTTGTCAAAAGCTTTTGACAAGGTCAATCACACCATGCTTCTTTATAAACTTAAACTGCTAGGTATTGGCGAACAACTTTTGAATTGGTTTGAGTCTTATTTGAGAGGCAGAAACATGTGTGTGAAAGTCGGCACTACCTTTTCGGAACGGTATCATTGTCATAGCGGTGTACCGCAAGGTGGCGTACTGTCACCCATTCTCTTTTTGGCTTACACGATAAAACTGCTGGGAGTCAGGTATGACACAGCGGAGTATGAGTTCTCCATTCAAACCGGTGTGCACTTCATAGAAAGGCTAACGAAAAGAGACATGGTCAGCCGACAAAATTCGATCTACGATCTATTGGGACCGGCTGCTCCACTGCTAGTAAAGTTGAATGAGACAAACGACAAAGAACTCAAGCGTTCGCTGGATAAGGACATGCGGCGCCATAGGCAATGTCGCCGCGAGCGTACCTCGCGCCCTCGTAACCGGTCCGGCTCACACCTCACAATACAGCCTATGGGCATTCTGTGACGCCAGTGAAATAGCGATGGCGACGTCATGCTACTTGAGGCATGATAACACATCAAAAATTAGCCCTTTAGTGAGCCGAAAGACTGGACTAACTTCCAAAAAGAGTAAACAGACTATACCGAGGCCAGAATCACTGGCAATTCTTATGGGACTACGCCTTTGTAATAATATCCGTAATAACACTTCGAGTCTTATCAAAGGGGTGAACATTATTACAGATTCAAAGGTTGCCCCAGCGTGGATAAAGTCTTCACGCAAATTACCAGTATTTGTGCAAACCAGAAGGAGAGAGTTGATAATGTGGTGAAAATTCTCCGAAAGAAACGCGTTAATGTGAATTTCTATCACGTCCCTACCGCAGGAAATCCTGCGGATGCGGGAAGAGGGGAATTTCGGCCACGAATTGGCCGAATTGGCCGAATACGCGGACCAAGGTGGTTTGAAAAAACACTTGAAATCTGGCCGCTGACACAAATTGACTGCATCACGAACAACAAGCCTATGAGTCAGATAAGGAAACACCTATTGCGCAAGTTCTCCGTTGGCTCTCCAGTTACTGCGCCGCACATTGCGGCAGCCGAGAGCGTAATAATTATTCAAGAACAGGGCGGATAGAAAATAAACGATTTGCAAAAGCGTTATCCTCATAAGAAGCTAAAAATGGACGACCTAGGCATAATACGGTACGTCTCCAGACTACAGAACGCCTGCATTACTGAGGGTACGAAATCACCTATTTTCATACCGTACGAATCGGATCTGGCCAAGTCAATTGTGGCTGACACTCATATAGAAACGCGCATTGCGGCAAGGAACATATTTTGACCTTAATCCGGCAAAAAATCTGGGTACCGCGCCCATCAGCCATAATAAAGGCCTATACAAGGCAATGCGTGGTCTGTCGTAGATGTCATGGCTTACCATTTGCACTACGAGAAATGGCGACATTGAAAAAAGATCGCGTGATTGTATCAAAAACATTCGAAAACGTCGGATGTGATTTCATGGGACCAATCGAAAGCGTGACCCGTGAAAAGTGTACGTTTGTTTATATACGTGCTTAACGGCTAAAGCAGTACATCTGGAAGTCGTTGAAGACAACAAACAAAGCGACCTGACAACAGGCGCGTTTTTGAGCAGCGCTCAAAAACGCGCCTGTTGTCAGGTCGCTTTGTTTCGAGAAGAGGCGTTCCTAAAAACGTCAGATCAGACTGTGGAACCAATTTCGAACTTGGTCAAAAAGTTACACAGAAGCTGTTGGAAGACGTTGAAAACAGAGAGAATACAGTACTGTGTCACAGGAGGTATAAAATGGGTGTTTAACCCACCTGGAGCCCCCTGGATGGGAGGTGTATGGGAGAGACTGGTAGGCTCAGTAAAAAGAGCGCTACAAAAGTTTTTCGGTAGAGAAAGGTTGACTTTCGCACAACTTTGTACTGCAATGGCCAGAATAGAGACAATTCTAATTACATGGCCAATCACGAAGATTCACAATAGTGATCTGAGTGAAATTCCGCTGAGGTTGATTGATTTTCCACGCGGAAACGTTCGATTTTCAATTCCAAGTGGCCAACTAGAGTCAGAAGAGTCAGAGAGCCTATGATTCCGAGCTTATTCGAACTGTTGCTCAAGTGATAGAAGCATTGATGTTCTCAGAGACAAAGCCTTCCAAATTTTAGGAAAAATGGAGCCTCGATTACTTAACAGGACTAAGAGATTCCCAAGCGAACAAAAGAGCGCACAGGTGGAAGTGCGCTTCGTCAGTTCCCACAAATAGGCAAAGTAGTTCTCACAGAAGCGAGGCAAGTCCATTTGTTTGGTTTTGAGTGTACGACATGTGATACTCTCCCGGTCGTACTGACCTTCCGTGGCATCATCTGATAGCCACTGAGCCAATTCGGGGTCAAATTCCTGACTATCTTGGCTGCTGCTTTGTTCGGGTTGCTAGCCATTGATTTCAATGGTATGACCCAACCTTTGAGGGTGAATGTTCAACGCCGAGGCCAATTTTCCGGCTTCATTGCGGTATTCATTCGCAAGGGCTTCGAGTACGAATCGCCTTAGCTATTGCTTCGCTAAATTGGCTGTCATTGTCGATTTCTTCGTCTTCACTTATATGTTCCTTTCTGTTCTTTTTGGACTCGACGAAAGTGTTTATACCACATGAGCGGCGAAGAATACGCTCATTAAGTAATTTTTTTTCAAAAATACTCCAATATAAAAAGAGAACTTACTACTCTCAACGGCGCCGTCGAACTGCCGTAATTGCGAAATAAAGGAAAACCAACCAACCTGGAAGCAAACCAGACTTTGGAGAAAGCAAAATGGAGAATCCTTGGAGAAGAATACCAGATGAGGAACGAAGAATACGCAAGTAACTCGAAGTTTTGAACGAAATACAACCGTATGATGAATGAACTAACATTCAATGTCCGCGTCGAACCAGTAGAGCAACAGAATCGACAAGAATAATAGCCTGAAAGCAAATCAGGCGTTGGAAAAAGAAAGAAATGAACACAAGTCAAAGAAGGAACTTAATATGCGGTTAATAGGTGGAAAATAGCAGAACAATACGCTCAAGTAAAAGAGTACTTTCAATGTACAAACAATTGCTATTACAGTGCCCGCATAGCCTTTAGTGCTGTGGAAGAGAGAAGCTGGGTGCTCCTTGCGCGAAAGCTTGCAATTTGTACTGGCTGCCGGTGCGCAAGGGTCCGTGAAAAACCTCGAAATTTATCGTTAAATTTGGAAAATTTGCCACTAAACTCGTTAGACTATTTTTAGCGGGAAACGCCAGTAGGTCCGTTAAATGTGTTGAACCGTTAACCGTTAAAAGAACACCGTGGTCGAAATCAGCTTTTTAGAAGTTTGTTTAGGAAAAACATGAGGCCGAGCCTCAAGCTGAGTGTCTGCTTCTCTTGAAACGTTGTCTATAAACTAATACAAGATGAAGATTCACTTGTTTAACACACTGTCTCCGTCGAAGGGAAGAACGTTATATCCGAGACGCAACAGGAACAAGTGTGAAATTCCAACATTTTATGAAAACAAAACAGACGGCCTCTATTTCCCTGACCCTTTAGGGCTCGCTTTGCAATGACACTTTTACGATGGGAATCTTGGGATTTTGAATGGAGTTTTTAGCATATCGTATAATATCTATGACGTTTCCGTAGGCCATGGATTTTAGACGATATGCTTGAAAGCTCCATGCAAGTTTTCAAAATTGCAAAATTCCGAAAATTGTGGGTTTTGACTGAATGGCGAGGTATTTCTCGCTTATTGGAAAGCTATACATGCGATGCGCTTTGCGAGCGAATGAGTCACGAATGAGCATTATTTGGCACTTATGGTTAGTGCCATTTCGTGTTTTTCATCAAAGAATGTATCGAAAACAATTTTGCAATCAATTCTTCATTGATCAAAGATTCCTTGCGTAGTGGAAATGCTGAGTTCAATATCAAACAGCCTTGAACATTAGAATGGTCTGCATTGAAGGAGCCCTTGCGAAAATGGTAACAACCATTCGTTCGCCTTCAGAAATAACAACCTTTTCTTTGTCATTGTGGGAGCAGAATCTGAAAGAATGAAGTCAGGAAGCCAATATGTGGCGAAATGTGATTTCACCTGTATCCGGACTTTGTCGCGTTTACAAAGGGTTTAAGCTCAACTCCACCATAAATACAGCCATCAATTCCGAATCCGTACGAAATCTGTCTTATTGTAACTTCGACCTTCTTGCCAGTTAGAGCCTATACAAGCAAAAATGAATGTTGTTTCTCGACACGCCGCGCAGAGTAAGATACGTTCGGAAGAATACCTTAATCCAGTAATAGCACATTTCGAAGTCGTCTTTGATAGTGTATGAGTACTCTTGCATTTTGCTAACGAGACTTTGCAATCTGTCCGTCGCACTCAGATCCTTTCCGCAGCCTTCTGGCTTAAAATGGTTTCAATGTAATACCCACCTCTAGCTGATATTGAGCGCATCCTTAATTGCAGTCATTCGAACATTTCACTTAACAAATCCGCAGGCCTGCGCCCCTCATGCTGCGAAATTTTTCTGGGGAAAAAGTTGCATAAGAGTAGTAGCGGAATTAAGCAGTGCTGTAGGAAACCGTAATCGTAATCCTGATAGTTAACTGGAATCGTTGACTTACCCTCCTATCGCACAGATCGCCACCGTAACCATTCGGACATATGCATTTGCTGCAGTTCCTCGGGTGAGGGAATCCTCCGTTTGCGCACTGTGCCTTATGACCTACGTTTTCGCATCTGTCTGAAAACCCCTCAATAGCAGCCGTTTCGTGATTTGAACTTATCATTTTACCAAAGCAATTGTAGTGCTTATTTATGGTGTAGATGTCAAAGAATGAAAGGATGTATGAGCCCATCGATTCTTGATAGTTCACGTCCTCCGCGAGCATGGTGGGCTGACGGTTGTGAGAAGCACTGAAGTTCATGGTACTACATGGTACTACCACGCAAACTCTTACACAGTAACTAACACGAGCCCTCACCCTATTGCACCGTAATGCATGATGCTATCGTAGTCGTACGGCTGATCGTATGTGTCTAAGAAATCTGCTCCATAGATTGCGAACTGATCGACGAAATCTTCCTGTAATGGTTTTGCTAGCTGTTGCTGGTACACAATAGTCGTATTATTTTTTGAAATGAGATATGCTACTAACTCACCCACACATTTTCAAGAAGGATTTTTATGTAGTTGTCTCGATCGTAACGCGACATTGGGTGGAATAGACCAAGGGCATGACCGAGTTCGTGGACCACTATTCCAACCTGAAATTCGCATGAAATTGATCCAAGGAAGCGCTTTCCATAGATTCATCCTTGGAATGACTTCAAATCATCAAAATTTATAGGCCATTCATGCGCATTTGGACGTTCTTTCTTACAGCCACCAAGATGAGAATTCGTGGTCCGTAATCGATTCCCACGACCGTATCGTTGGACTCAACTTCAATAAAGCAAAAGACGAGCTTTCGAATAGCGTATGAGTCATACATGAACACATCCATCTCCAAGAGACAGTGGCTGTTCGCTACCGTTCCTTCCTAGGAGTGACCAGCAGCCGTTACTCTTGATCACTACGATCTTGTCCTCAGCTGCAATTGAAGTAGAATAGAATGCAGGTAGCTGTTACAGAGCTTACAGCTCTAAAACGGCGATTGCCCTACCAGTCTTGCTTTCCGTAAAGTTGATGCAGGTCACCTCTTCCCACTTTTTAGCGCCCTGTCTGAATACGTCCTTAGTTTTGAAGTCTGAAAACGGTAATACTTAGAGTAACCGGGAGAATGTCGTTCCAAAAACAACGATACACGCCTGTTGACTCGCACTTTTTGTTTCAATATTATGTTTCATAGGACTCCGCGCGTGCAAAATGTAACACAAATATCACTTAATGTGTATTATTCACAAAAAATTACTTGAACTGTTTACACCTTTTCCCATCTTTCAACGAACCTATGCCCTCATCAAAGTCGTAGAATACGCCGCTTTTCCACAATCTGGTCATATCCTTGTAAACCTGTCTCTTCTCCCGACCATCCATGCTGTCGATGATTCCATTCACTTGTGTCCTAAAGATATGACTCTATTATTGCACTATTCGGAAAACGATTTCCCAAGATCTGATCCTTGAAACCTGATTTCATTTCGATGGGGTGAATCACGCGAACGTTTACCTCGATAACGCCATGTCGCCCTGGAACATTTTGCTGACGACTTTTTTCTCTGCATTGATTTCCGATATAGTTTTCGCGGTGCCGTTTCCAGGAGGATCCCTTCTTTTCATAACTTCCTAAAAACCAAATTGAAAAGAAACGGAAGCGTTTGAAATGTTATCACCCTGAGCTACTGAATTTCAGTGGGACGTCGCAAATATCGCTTCCATAAAACCAGCTGATATAGGAGCTTATCTGTGAACCTTCAACTTCTGCGCAACTTCTGCTGCTTGCTCCTTCGTCATTTGAAGTTTCTTCTTCAGTTTATCCTTGAAGGCCGACAGTTTGCTCTTCAGCTTTTCTATTCCTGTGTTTTCAAGCGCCTAAATCCATTATGTTGCACACTTTTATCACCGAAAGTTCAGCGAGACTTACATCTTTGAATTTTTTGAATTTTGCTACCGTCGCGTTTTTGATTTTCGACCCAAGATCTTTAACCTTAGATTTAAGATCGTTTTTAAGGTCCTTGACTTTGCCCTTCAAGTCAGGAAGACCTGCTTGCGTTGCAACAACTAGAAGCAGAAGGAGAAGGAGGATTAATCTCATGCCTGAAATGAGTAAGAGAAATCGTTGGCACATTAATGATGATAACGAACGAGAAAGTTGCTGATAGGTGAGATGAGTCGTGAAAACCAGAGAAGACCACAATCGCTCCTCGGTTGTGGCTAATCCGTGTTCGTCAGCCTTATATGCGATTGAAACCTTCTGGTGCTGATTATGCAGACTGCATAGTGCACAGAAAGACTCCCTCCCTGACGGTTTGCTCATCTGTAATATCACATCATCTCAATGCGTTCAGTCGTCAAGCCATGCCTATTTGGGACTCCTCATTTGCTAATTGGGAATTTGCTTTTAGTCGGCTTGGGTTCCATGACCGTTATCTCAACATATCGTTGTCTTATTTTGTTTGACCCACTGCTCAAAGCCAGTGATGAACTCCATCAACGTCCTTATCACTGTTACCGTATTCTGCAAAGATATTCTGGGTGTGCTCTAGAACAGTGAATTCCTTTTGTCTGAACGGAAACGTTCCGTGCGATTACACTGAAGCAAGGAAAACCTGGGTGACGAAGAAATATGCGATCATGTCCAGGGGGTTTCATGGACGAAAGCGAAAAGCCTTTCCGTTCTTCTCATAGAGAATGGCAAATTCCACTCGGCAAGCTATGGCTATTACATCTCTCAGTGGGAATTTCATTTGTTCACACATTTTGAAGCCGAGCATAATGGACTTTTTTCTGCAGAGGTGCTCCCTTCTTGGTGGTTTGTTCATCTGTAAGTTCGTACAGCGGTATACTTCAATGCTCTCAGTCGCCATTGTTGAACTTTCGCAGTTTCTTATCCATTCACTATTTTCCAATTGCAATCGCCCTCAACTTGCCAGGTTTCTTTGCGGAGTTAAATGAACATATCTTTGTATTAGTCTGTTTAAACTGCTATTTCGATCCTTTCAGGTGAGGCTTTGTGGAGGTGTCCGCTGGATCAGACTACTGCAAGAAGATGGCAGCGCAAAGTCGGAAAGACTAGACGAACAGCATAAAATATATGTTTTTTCTGCTAAAGCTGGAGTAGAGGATGATTTGCAGACACCCCGCTGACGATTGATAGCCATCTCGACCGCACTTTACTGAAATATGCTCCCAGGAACGTCGGTTAGCGGACCGCTTTGTCAAGTGCAAGATCATACAGTGGCTGTCGACTTTCGTTGCTGTCCGTTTAGTTGCTGCCTTCTGCGTTTTTGATTTTTTTACCTGTGTTTTGTGACCCAACATGGCTCGTGCTACCCGAAAACAGCTTGCGACTGGCTCTTAGGAAGATTGCAGTTCCTCCACTTTTGATGTCATGTATGTGGTAGGGAAAGCATGGCAGCAGAGGAGAGAAAGAATGGGTACGACTTGAAGCAAGAAGTAAGGGAGAAAAACCGCGGTACGCCTGAAAGGGAATGGACGTGATACCGATGCCAGATCAGGCACGTCTCTGAACTCAATGCTAAAGTTCCGTGAAGCGCCCGAGACAGAATGCTAGACTGGTTACCGTTTGCTGCCTATTTTTCAACGCTCGAACTCTCGTCAATAGGAATCACTACTTTTTTCATTTGCTCTGCAATCTTAAGCCTGATCTGGTCTTTGTTACGAAAACTCGGCTTTATTCTAGAGTACCTGGTTCTGAAATTCTAAGGAATTTGCCCTACAGTATCTACGGTGAGCAGATTAGAACTCAATTGCACGAATCCCTCCTGCAGGCTGTTGAACTGCTAGGTGAATGAGCTTCACATTGAAATCTCTTATATCAGGTCGTTGAAAAAATTTCCCGCCATTTCTGCCACTCTTTTCGAATGTGTTTCTCTTCTTTATTCCATTCGACATCGGACATGTTTTTGCATGATTAACATCAACAACACATTATCATTTAACAGATAAATTTTGAGTCCACCGCCTCCAGAATTCTTAGATTTTTGATAAAAAGAACTCTTCGAGACACGTTTTGT
Organism: Nippostrongylus brasiliensis; assembly: GCA_030553155.1. Classification (NCBI taxonomy): domain Eukaryota; kingdom Metazoa; phylum Nematoda; class Chromadorea; order Rhabditida; family Heligmosomidae; genus Nippostrongylus; species Nippostrongylus brasiliensis. Next base: position 28,780,195 of record CP130736.1, on the reverse strand, counting down.
GGTGCTCTCATTCGTCGAGCTGGTTCTCTTGTAACCGAATGGACGGAACAAATATTATGGTGTTGGAGCAAGGTTCGGCGAATGTCATGGATAGGTCAGAATACGCCATAGTAGATGCTGAAATTTCTTTCCAAGTGTCGTTCTCAATAGGTGAATGTGACTGAAGAAGATTTGCCCATGTTTTCCACGAATGGCTGCCGCGTCGCTATCAAAGTGGCTACGTCAGACATCGCTGGTGGTAGTGGCACTTGTAGGTAGTAGCTTCTAGCGAGTGCCTCATTTGCATTTCAGCTGCACTCTGATAATCCCTCTTTTCGGGTGGAGTTTCAGATTTTAGAATTTTCGCTAGTTTGCTGAAAGTAGGCAGCAGTAGACTTGGCGTGTGATTGATCTACACTACCCAACCCTTGTTGCCACTCACCGCTTTGCCGGGCGAGTGGAAATTTCTTAGGAAGGTGAGATGGTCGGGTATGCACCCGTCTCCATATGTGACTAGTGGCCGCTAAAGCATGCCGCAGTCATCTGCCCTATCTACTTGCCGAGCTCCAGAAGACCCACTTAATCCACGGCAACTGCCCCGCCAATTATCGTGTTCCTCGAAGTCAAAGTGTGCCTTTTTGAACTCACGGA
>CP130736.1:28644065-28779065 GCA_030553155.1 Nippostrongylus brasiliensis | reverse complement strand
AATGTATTCGAATTCGATTGCTCGAAAAAACGCGATTTTCGAATGTATTCGAGTTCGAATGCTCGAAACATTCGTGTTCGAATGCTCAAAACATTCGCATTCGAACTATAGTTGTGCTCGAATGAATATTCGAACGTTCGAATTCGAATAATTCTATTCGAAATCGAATATTCGAATTCGAATGCTCGAAAAATCGCGATTTTCGAATGTATTCGAATTCGAATGCTCGAAAAATCGCGATTTTCGAATGTATTCGAATTCGAATGCTCGAAAAATCGCGATTTTCGAATGTACTCGAATTCGAATGCTCGAAAAATCGCAATTTTCGAATGACATTCGAATTCGAACGTTCGAAAATCGTCGATATTCGAATATATTCGATTATTCGAAATTTTTGGGAGAGCACAACTATAGTCTCTTATTGATAATATATTTCTCTTAAATCTTATCTGTGTAGTGTTCTCTGTAAATTTTCTGAGCTGTTTTGTGTTGGAGTTTGGTTTTTTTACAGTGATGTTCCTGTTTGTTGTTTTGGCGCCTCCTTGGACGTAGTTAAATAAATAAATAAATAAATAAATAGTATTCGAACTAGTACATCCCCAATGAAAAACAAAACCATTACTACATGCCAATAGATGACGTAACTGTGAGAGCAACTTAATGAATGACTAGAAAAAACGTAGCGAATAAGTGTAAACAGTGTGGAAATTATAAACATTAGTGTGCAGAGCGTTACGAGATCTAATGATTGTTCCAACGATCTCCATGCTGAACGCTTGGTGACTCCTTTGTCTGAGGAGCGAAATTATTCACGTTCGCACAAAAATGCAACAACGAAAGCATTTATTGTACCAACAAGTTCGAACGGTTTTCGAAGCAGTGCACTTCTAACGTTCCTTATATCTTCTACGAGGAATTTCGAGAAAAAATTCGGATACACTTTCATAAGACAGCAGTGGACATCCTCTAGGTCGTTCTTAATGAGGTCGCTACTCCTTTTCTTAAGGAACCGCAGTGGTATGAGGCTCTGCTGACATCCACCAGGTCGGGCGATCGATCTTGGCACGGGCTAACCAAACAACCCATCACTCCGGAGTCAAATAGGTTGGTCTGGGAAGGTAAAGACACTGACGTGGTTTAGCGGCTGGCACCCGCAGGTCATTGTACAGGCCAAATACGCTCACTGGGCGTCTACGATCCTGAAGGGAACACGAATGTTGCGACGCGTCCTCGGGGGACTGATCAGCGCCGACAACTTTACCTTTAACTCTACTCCTTTTCCTTGGAGCACTTCGTGGTCGCTCATGAAGAGTCTCAAACTATAGTGCTTTTCGTACTGAGTGGTCCTTCGCATTTCCTTCATTTTTCTCGGTCACGGTTTTCATTATATAAACAAATAAACCAAGAAAACAAAAAGAAGGGAAGTAAATAAAAACTAGGTAGCTCGTTTCGTCCCTACCGTGTACGAGCAAGGAAATATATAAAGCCCTTCCCGGAACTCGTCAGCATGGGAGGAAGGGCTCTATAACTAATTAAATAGATTGAAAACAGATAAAAGAAAGGAACACAAGCCAACCTATACTCGCGGTTGAATAGTGAATAAGAACGGAACACGAGTATAAACGATTCCTGTGCTCTCGGGTGGATGGTGAGTAAGCACGGAACAGGAGTGTAACCGAATCCTGTAATAGGAAATATAAAGTATTACATCAAGTATATAGCTTGAGATGCAAGCGTATCGGCATGACATAGCAAAGACAAATCTTCGCCTGCTTTCGTTTCAGGACCTGTAGGTCACCTCCTTGTCCTCCCTCTCGGCGAAGAATGTGCTGCAGATAGGCAGGTGTTAGATCCACAATTGGCTTATCGTCTGTATTTTGAACTGACTTTCTCTTCCTCTTAGGTGCACCATTAAACCTTCTTGAGACCGCTCTAAAACACGTTTTTAGCTATAATCAAGCGACTGATAAGTTGGCCTTCATCTTGACAATGAGATATAACAGCGCTGCTGATTCGATTCGGAAAGGTAAATAGCGTGATATGCGTACAATGAACTGTAGTCACCTCATTTTAATACTGCTGCTACACCGGAATGTTGAAAGCATTTTTAGGTGAGTGTTCGTAGTCAGTTCAATATTTGCGCCGACCTGCCTTCGGAAACAAGCACGTTCCAGGGAAGTATGACACTTCTACGAGCACTTTCGTAGTACCTGGTCTTCCACCACTGGAAATTAACGCTGGACGGAATGGTTACTTTGACGGTTACATTATGTCGGCAACAGGTAGCACACGAAACTCCTTACCAATATCCCAAGAACTACCTTTTCAAGTTTAGGTATGGATCACATGTGGCTCACACCATCGTACGACAACATAGCTGCCATCGCTGCCGCTGCAGTTGTGGTACCACCACGGGCAGGGTTTTCGATCCAAAGAGGTGCGATTCACAAGTTTGCACGAACGCTCCTATACCGTAAACTAGCGCGAAAGTGCAGCACGACGAACGGATTGCCATTGCGAAATAATGCGCCGCGAGCAAAGACGCAGCTTCCGACTCTGAAGTCACGGTCAGGCTAGGGGAGGAGCTCCGGGGTGGTGGCAATCCGTTCGGCGTGCTGTAAAAACGTTTCACTCTACCGTGACCATTTTCAGGATCCTTGGCTATCGTGAGGTTACAGTATAAAGGAAACGTCAAGCGATGGACGCGAGTCATAGTGGAGAACCGACAAGATGCGGCACACGTTCAAGTAAGCTGATTGACGTTATATGGGCTGGGAGTGCACGACGCTGGTCCGTAATAGTGCGTCGACCCTTACGTGTTATCGCTGTCATATCTAGCATTGTCCAGGAACAATTCCGTCGTTTTGTCATGTTTGTCAAGTAGACTTTACGCAATTGTTCACATCACTATGAAACAATGATAGACCAACACGTAATCGACGCAATATTGCGGACCAATTAATCTCGCGAGACTTGATTGGTAATACTGGGCTTGTTAACGAGGAGATACACAAAGCAAAAAAAGAGCCGACCGAGAAGTCATCCACCACCATTGCCCATTATCTAAACCTCAGCGCAAACATGAAAGTTTCTAGTGATACGCCCACTTTTCATGTCTAGCGTTATCACATTCGTATACAACATCATAAAAATGATAAAAGGGTGATACAGGCTTCCGTTATCAGAATACATGTTTCATTTTCTAAATCTATGTAAAGAGATTTATTAGGGTAATTATATGATTTACGATGTTTTCGGCCCGCGTGGTACAGTGGTAAGAGGCGCTGCTGACACCCGCACGGTCGAGCGATCGATCCCGGCCCCGGCTAACCAAGCCTTCCATCCCTCCGGGAATGGGTGAATTGGTACCAGACTTGTCTGGAAAGGTAGAGACCCTGACCTGTTATAGCGCCTGGCCCCTGCAGATCATTGTATAGGCCAAATACGCATTCACCAAGCCTCCACGACTTGAATGGAACACGAATGCGGCGGCGCGTCCTCAGGGTACTGATCAACGCCGGTAGCTTTACCTTTACCTTTACGATGTTCTCAACTAGAAGTGTCCAGGCTTGGCCATCGCCTCGCCAGAGCCTCCTCTGCACAGTGGTGTTTCACCTAACGACATCTGCTTTTCAAATGTGACACGCAAATAAGGGGAGCTACTTCCACCACTACGGTGCAGCGACCCAGCTAAGCCCATCCTATCCAAACCTTCCTTCTCTCAGGTTTCGAGAAAATTGGTATCAGACTCGTCTGGGAAGGTGAAGACACTGACTCTGTGAACAGCGGCTTGCTCCGCTCTCATTGAAAACAGCAAATACCCGCCCAGTGTACTTCTACACTTCTGATTGGAAGACGAGATCATAGCACTTTCTACTGGAACTTATCAGCGCCGACCACTTGATTTTCCAGGTGTACCTGATCGACTACGGTGCTCGACAAACCCTGAGCGCAAGAAGTCTGTATGAAATGCCGCTAGAGATGAAGCGTTTTCCACGTTAGTTTAAGTATTTGTTACTATGATGTGCTGATTGCTCCTTAGAATGAGTTGTACCCTATATTTTAGACTTGCTTTTCAGCGCAAGCATTCCCGATACTTCCGCAAATAACGTCTCCACCAGACTATGGTCCAGGAGAGTGGGCAAGACTCGAGAAAGTCCGAGTCACTGCGAGATTCAGTTGGGTTTCTCTTTTTCCGTTGAGAAATTTGAATTGTTTGTCTCAAATCAGACAGAATGGCATTGAAAATAGCTTCTGAACAATGAATTTGTTGAATTTTTACAAACTTCCAAGTAAATTGTACAATTCGCTTTATCCAAGCCCATTTTCAGACTCAGTGAAGGACGAGAAGTTCGTCTGTGACCAACTGACCGTCTATGATGCTGTCTCAAGGAACTATTTGGAACTGGGCGCTGCTCTTCGCAGTGGTGTGGATCTAGAACGGTATGAAGATTTGGATTGACTCCGATTTTTCATAGGGCGCCTATGGTACATTGGAAAAGGCCACTACTAATAACCGCACGGTCAAGCGATCGATCCTCGCTCAGACTCTACAGACAAACTGTGCACTTCTTCAGGATGATCGTTTAATCCAGTGGATCCTCCTAACAATAAGTTAGTGTTTTAGCAACAATAGAAAATTATTGCAGCGGCGAAAGGATAGCGTAAGATGTTCAGGACTATTTTTCTAGGGCAGATTATGATGAGACAAAGCAGTAGCCGTAGAATTGTCGGTAGATAACCTAGGCGCGAAAAAGTATATAGAAAAATGAAAAAATAAGATAACCCAACAAAGCCCCTGCGTGGTAGATAATCCTGTGCATTCTCTTATTTCAGTGCAAATTCGACAACTACATCCACGGTACCGCCGATCTCCTATCAAAACTACCTAATTGGCGGCGGTTCGTCCAATTTTGAACCCGTGGTGGGAACAGCGATCAATTCCCGCTTCAGACAAGAGCAACGAGGTAAAACTTATAACCTAATTATATAATATAACCTTATAACCTAATTATTCGAGTAGTTTCGAACTTCCTCAAAACATGAAAGTGCTGTGTGAATATCAGTCAGAAGAACTTCCTTACTTAAAAGGGGGTGCTCAAAATCAACCTTTTTACAATAGTTCTTTCATGCTTTGTTTACTTCACCCACATTCTTGAGAACTATCTTCAAAGATGGAACAAGATTCCCGTTATTACACTTACATTTTTTGTTTTAAATGAATACAACAAAGAAGTGATAGCGGATCCTTTCCAGATTTGTCCGTGCTGGTGATCAGTGTATTCGGAGTTGTTATAGCAGTGGGGGCGATCGTATCAGTAGTTGGCTTCACTTACCGAAGAATTCAAGCTGAACGTGAGCGTCACCAGCGCCGTTTGAGAGCGAATCGGGAACGTCTGTGAGTTTTTAGACTATTTATTCCACCTTTCCGTGTTCCCGATTGTGAAAAATAGGAAAGAAAAGTAATGAAAAAGAAAAAGAAAGGAGAGAGAGGGTCCGTGACCAACATTCCACACACTACATTGAATCTGGTGACGCGACACTAAGCCGACGTAACAAGATGTCCAGAAGCATTGAAATAGAATCATATTCTTCACGAGACAAAACAGTAACCATAGAATAGTCTGTAGATATCTTAAGCACGAAAAAAGTCTAAGGAAATACAAAAAATAAAATAATCCAACAAAACAATAAGTCTTCACGGTCAATCTGGTACTGTCGTTTGGAGCTCGGTCATGGGGCCCACACAGATCCCAACCTTGGCATTATCTATCGGCTGAGTATTATATGCTTTTTTTTCGTGGTCCTTACAGGCCAGCTCCAAATAGTTGTCATAGGGCGCCCATCCTTTTTAGCCCTTGAATATCTCTGTTTTCAATTTTCTCTAGGCCGCCCCATCCAACCATTTATCAACTAGTTTAATTTACCGTACTCCAACAGAATGCTTCAAAGGTAACTAACGACATCAGTGTGAAAATCATGTATGCGTTGTTTTGACTGCTCGACCTCATCTTAATGAATGACTATGTCATCTCTCCGAACAGCTGATGTTAATAATCAGACCACGTCCTTCATTATGAGCACATTATTGACAAATAACCAACTCAAATGTGCCAATAATAAGACGTTGTTAGTGGTAATGTATGTTTGGGCAGAAAAGAGTGGGAAATTAGATTTTTGAAGAAGTGAAATATTAATGAGTTCTGCGGGTGGAAGCTTTTCTAGACGTTTTAAAGCAGATTGCAAGTAGCAGAGGATCGTCATTAATCGTAGAGTACGAAATCTGTATTTAGTTATTTAAGTCACAATTTGAAGAGACCGCTAACCGCTGCAATTCATCAGGTGCTGTCGCAAATGGATTAAGTTGAAGAATAAACAAATGGATAGTGTAAATTGAATACGTGGAGCAGCGCATAGTAGATGAAAAGTTTAAGGAAAAAGTAAAAAACAAAAGGTGGGGTAAATCGCCAATTCTAGTGGTCCACCAAACCAAGGCCCACCAAACCAAGGCGGCGGCAACAACTCTTCCGAACCGTGGCAGCCGAGTGAACAGCAAGATACTTCACGAGAGGTGGTTACGGTGAGGCTATCAGTTAATTCTACAGGAAGACATTTATGAATCGTGAACCACATTCCCAAGAGACTGCTTGAAAGGGTAGCATTTTCGGAAGCAAAATTGAAGAGAGTGAAAAAATAACGAGATCACTCCAAGGTGTAATTTTCTGTTCAGCTTGGCGTTTAGCGTGGGTAAAACTGTACGGTTTTTTCTGTTTTTTTACGTCAAGGGAAGGATCACTATTTAGTAAAGTTCTGGTAAATGTCGTACCATAGCTCCCGCTTTTGGTGATCTGGCTGGCTTTACACTGTAAATAAAGGGTGAGGTATGTTGAGATGAAATGCAAAAATAACGAGGAAGAGTTCTGGAACGAGAAATTGAATATTTTCTTGAAAAAATATTGTAATTTCGGCGTTCATGGAAAATCGTTATTTCAATGACTGGTGGGCTGCTCTTCCTAGCTATCGAAAGCTTTGAGGTGAGAACGATTCTGAGCAAATCGGCGCTCTGTGCAGAGCCCTTGAACCCATGAATTTTGCAAATTCATGCCCGCAGGGCAGTGGAGGGCCTAGCTCAGGTCAAACATTTCTCGGCTCGTCGAAAGCTTTCGTATGGTATATGAAAAGAGCCCGAAAAGGTGCGAAACGAGGATTTTTCGGGTAAAATAAATAAAAATGTGAAGAGAAGCCTATTCATTCTGCAGACTCTCTCCACCTTCGATAGCATAGCTTTTCAGGCCGCTCCTCTCACCGAATCTGGATCGCAAGAACGTCGACGAATCGAGGCAGATACACAGACCGCATGCAAACCCCCGCTACCTGATGAGCTGAAACAGGTGAAGTAGACCGAATATCACCAATCGATTTGTTCTGATTCTTTATATTTTAATTCCTTCGAGTCTCAGTCACTTTGCTTGGTGAACCGGCGAAAGGCATAAATCAACATAACATTTATTACACGTGGAGACCACATGTGGATAATTATTTCTCGTAACAAACATACAGTACCGGACGTGTCTTTTGATCAAAAGCCGAAAAAGTCGGCAAAAACCGCTCCAAAGCCGATTTTTCAAATAACTTTCTAATAATTCAACTATTCGTGAAGGGGCCTAGGTTTGAGCTCAGCAGCTCGAGCCCTATCGTTTGGTGTATAAATTACCCACACCTGAGAGTTTTTACAAAATATCGATTTTTTGCGTGTCCCTCATTGCTGCAACGGGCCCCAACAGGGGACCCGTCAACGACCAGGCCAAATTTAACTACTTCAGCAAATGTTGATGACACATAGAAAGAACGTTGATAAAACTAAAAAATAAAACGGAAAAAGCAAAAAGTCAACAAAAGTAGACAGGATTGAAAAACCCTAATGTTACGGCTTCAATTTCCCTGCTAGAAGTTTTTTAGATTGAGCCAAATGGTGAGGAGCCCGCACGTTCTTACTAAGTTTGGAGTATTCATTACCTGCCGTAAAGGAAAAAAGTGTTGCCTGAGTACTGTCCGTGTTTGCTTGAGGACCTATTTGTATCCTTTCCCCCGATTACGTGATCGATTAAACGTAAAAAATTCTGTGAGAGCGAAAACCTGATAATGATTCCATTGTTTTGTGTGCCACATAAAATTAAAAAATCCGACATTTCTACATAGTACTGGCTTCCTAAGCTGGAAGAGTTTTGTAATTGTCTCACTAAAGGAGAGGTTAGACACTTAAGGAGAACCTGATTGTTTCTTTTAGCAAAACATTCAAATCTATTAATATTATACTTAATGTCCATGAATCTTTACATAAACCTGTAAATCCATAATATACGCAACATCTATAATAAATATAATATTTAATTATTTAACATGAAAAGTATGAATTCATCTTTCAGCAACATTCCATCGTGCCACTGCAGCCGACAGCGATCGCCATTATCGCGGCGTTAATGGGCTCGTCGTCAGCAATTCTTGACAAACGGCTGTCGAGGTGAAGTTTTTTGAAAATAGTTCATTTACATATCGCATCCATCTGGAATGCTTTTGCTCGCAAACTCCTTGTATCTATCTATATTTAAAAGTTTACACTTATTCACTAAGGTAAACAGTGGAGGGGGAGGCATTGATCATTTGATCGTCATTGTTTTCACTTTCTCAGACATGTCCGATACCATTTTACCCAATCTCGGAGTGATGGAAGGCTTGGTTTGCCTAGGGAGGATAAATTGCTCGATCGTGTGGTGATGCTTTTGCGGTGGACAGCATAAAACCGATAAGTGGTAAAAGTCGGAGCAAGCTCGCTTCCACCTCAGGCGTCTCCAATGTGCGAAAAGTCGATAAAGAGAGAGAAACCATAAGATCCAAGAATGATGATCAGGTGTTTAGTAACTAGGGCAGTTTCGATGTCCTCAGAATGATTCCCAACTAATGGTATAGCGTTCTGTCGACTGGAGGGTATAAATTAACCAGTGCGGTATGAGCACCGAACACTCTCCCAGATCCTACTCGGGGAACCACAGAAGGTCAGATCGATCGATAGAGTGAAAAATCAAGGGTATCAACAAAGAGTATAGTCACAAACCATAGTCGGAGACCGGTCATCAAAGACTGGATAGATCAAAATAAAGTGAATCTAAGACGGTCCGCGAAGCACATTCACAGCGGATTCTTCCTTTAAAAATTCTTCTTCGTCCAAAAATTGTTTATTAATGTTTGATTAACATCTATTTCGTGGTCTCGTGTATACGTTCAACAACTTTGTTTGATTGTGAACATATCTTGTGATAAATGGTGCAACCCTTTCTAACAAAAATAAAGAAATAAGTTGAATCAAATTAAATCCGAGTTTCAGAACTATTGCGATCGAAACCGGTAAGGAAAACAGCATCGTTGACGGCTCCTTCGAGTAAGTTGCCACACACCTTGTTCTTTTGGATGTCAGCAATAATGTTCTGTTCTTCAGTACCAGACCTCGATTCGGAGCTGGAACTAGCGACATTTCATCGATAAAAGGGTCATCACCTCGACCCGGAGGTGTGATGATCACCCCGGTCACCAGTTCTGAACGATCGAACGTCTCGAGATCACAATCATATCAACCCTCAAGTGAGCATGTTTCGAGGTCACAATCATACCAACACTCCAGCGGCCACGCCTCGAGGTCGCAATCATACCAAACCTCAGGTGACCACGTTTCGAAGTCACAATCATCCCAACGACCCGAAGGTGAGATGATCACTCCGGTCACCACTTCTGAACGATCGAGCGTCTCGAGATCACAATCGTACCTCCCCTCAAGTGACCAATCCGCTACGTCACCATCCAGCTCTGAAAACTCGTCATCAGAACGAAGTTCGGATCAAGGAGCACTTGGGGTCGCAGAACGTTCGAATTCCAATCCGCCCACTTCCGTCGACAACGAATATTTCGAATCTGTAACGCCCGACGATGTTCAACGAATACTCATGGAAAGAGCCATTATCCGCCAACAGTAAGTCATTTTATTGATTTTTCACGATTATCCAGCGAACAGAACTCAAAACAGAATAGAGAAAAACTTACATAACATGTGAGTATTGGATCAAATCTCAAATATCATGATCTAATATCAAAGTCGTCAAAAATCAGAATGAGGATCATCAAAAATTAAATAAGCAATCAAACAAAAGAGCTCGTTTCGTCCCTGAATCTTATTGCTAGACGAGCTCAACAAAAGGAAAACAAAAAAGCCTCGCCGGGACTCGTCAGTGAGAAAGGGAAACTCAAGAAAGAAGCAGAAATACAAAAAAATATAAATAAATAAATGAAGTTGAACTCACGCAATATCGTATAAGATCCACAATAAACCATGCGCCCATCAATAGCCAAAAAATATACAACGTCAAAGCGATCCTCAAACTTGGGTAATTTCAAGAAATCTGGTTTTATTACTTCAAAACGAAATTTAAGTAAATTCCAGTGTTTATCGATTCCTTGGAGATGTGATAGCTCTTATACGGACCCCCGATGTTCAAATTAGTGTGTCAGCGTCTTCCTAGACAAGTCCGGTACCAATTTATTCGACATACGGAGTGATGAAGGGTACTGTTGGCCTTGGATGTAGATTGATCACTCGACCGTTAGCGCGAACACTTCGCCTCTTGCCACACTGTTTCATACTACGCTCCACACTCTCATATCAAGCCTTTGGCCTTTGGTGGTCGGATCGGGCATAAAGAAATTCGATAGCTTCCTCAAATTTAATTTATTTGGAAAACGAAATTCGTATTGATGATCAACAGTCGGAATCTATAGTGTATAATTTGTGAATACCCGACAAACTTTCTCGTCCAATTTTAGTCCCCCGAGAGTGATTCATTCTATGGAAGTTACATCGTTGTTAATAAGCGGTCGGAAAAATGTCACCAGCGGCTGGAGCATTTTATCCGGATTTGTGTACGCTCCCGCTGGAAGCTTATGCGGACGAACAAGGTGTCGATGGCGAAACCGATTGGAGTGGAGTCAAAGGACCTATAGAACTGTACTTCAGATCTCAGATTATCGATCCATTTCCTGTGTATATAGCTTCCAAGCGTTCCAATTGAGCTACATTTGGCCATGGGTAACTTCTGCAGACGGCACCACATGTGTTGAGCGACAAATTAGATTCCTGAGTGCTCACTTGTCCATTGGTCGTCTCTAGACAGCCGCTTTGAAGGATACCTATCCTATATTCCACCCATCAACACTACAGACTCACTGTAACTGACAATGAGTATCAGTTCACTCTACGGTTGGTTGCGTATTTGCAGCTAATATTTTACAAAATACCCTAAAATTAGGCCAGCGTGATACAGTGGTAAGGGGGCTACTGACACCCGCTCAGTCGAGCGATCGATCCCCGCCGGGCTAACCAAGCCTTCCATCCCTCCGAGGTAGAGTAAATTGGTACCAGACTTGCCTGGAAAGGGAAAGACGCGGATTTCGTACAGCGCCTGACCCCCGCAAGTTATTGTGGAGGTTAGACGCATATTCACCACGAATCTATGGTTCTACAGGGTGCGCAAAAATTACCCGGACAAATACATCACAGGCCACAACTACTGCCAGAACTGAATTCTGAGCTTCATATTGGAATATGTTATACATCTGTACTATACGCAAATGCTACCCAAGTTTGAGCTCTTGAATGCTTGCACAGCGGTAATAGTAAAACGAAATCTGAAACTATCGGCCATCATCAGTCCACACCTCTCTGGTCGTACTGCTATTTCTACCTCAACTTTCTTTAATGTTTCTGAGCGAACTGATTTTCTAGTCAAGTAGGTTTTTGAGAAAAAAAGTGTGCTCTATCTGATGTGCAGCTTTGCTGCCTCTGATAGCACCGCTAACAAACACATGGGATGATTTCGATGAGAACTACCTGCGTGCCACGAGTTATTCGTTTAGCTCAATTGATAACAACTTTTAGAACTAAACTGTCAACCTAATATTGGAGTAGTGGGTACGTATACACTAAACTCGAATGTATTCCAAGCCTGAGTTCATTTGAGTTCACAATGTGCGAATGACAAAGCCAAATCGAGAAAGATCAGCAATCATCGACTCATAATTTTGCTGTCCAGCGCCGCACAGCACAAGACGGCTGACCGCTGAACTCACGGGATTTGAACCGTCTTAGATTCTTTTCTGGTCACTTACTGGGAACGAGAATTCCTCTACACAACACAAAAATTCGGCTCCACTGGAGCTCCCGTGGCTTAGGCAAAGAACGATATGATAGAAGACTACCTCCGTGCCATGTTTTATGGGTTCGCTACTCGTCTGGGGACATGTGTCCGTAAGAAAGGGGGCCACTTTGAACGAGCTTGATACTTGCCTATTAGTAAGGAAATAGGAAAACTGTATGTTAAGTTTCATTGTCAGATCTACATTTTTGTGGAATTTACAATGCAATATTTTGTCCGGGTAATTTTTGCGCACCCTGTAGATGGGGAACCTGAATGCGGCGCCGCGTCCTGAGGGGGCGAATCAACGCCGGTGGACTTACCTTTTCCCTTTACTTTCTATTTATTCATTTGTTCACTCGATACGCACTTAGGTGTGCTATCCGTGAACGTTTAGTGGGACATACAAACAGAAAAACACTAAATAACACAAATATAAAAGCAAACTCTGGTGGTTACTCCAAAAACTAAGTCGATTAACATAACAGAAATCTTGTTAGTGACACCATCCAAAATAAATTTTACCTTTTACTCTACAATTGATTGTGTATTCTATCGTACAAAAACTACTTCAAAACTGTATTGCAGACTGAAGAGAGTGAGGCAGCAGCGACCAACACCGACAACTTCGTCACTGTCCAGTTTCGTTAGTGCGGTCAGTTATCAGGAAACGACCGTTTAGAGGAAACACCATCTACTTCACCGTGTGACCTAATTTATCACGTGTTAATCTCTTTGAAATACTTGTCTATAGATTTTTGTAATGTTTGACTCTTCTTTAATAAAATTTCTAGTTAATCTGACAATGTTCCCCGTACGCTTGTAGAAAGCCGGCAAATTCCGGGTTTCCGACTGTAAAGCCAATAGCAAGCATTATATTCATAATGCATTAACTTGATTGACAAATAGCACTGCATGAGGAATGTGAAGGTAAATGAGGAGGACCAGAATGAGGCGTCATAGACATCAAGCTCTAACATTGCGAGAAACAACAATACACACATTATGTTGCAGTAGTATAAAAGCACCAAAGCGTTAAGATTGACTGAATTCAATGAAAAACAAACGAGAAACGTAACCTATGAAGTTGAATAGAGACGAAAGATTTCATACCCCATATAGGCCTACACGTTTGAGAGTAATCAGAGAGAATGATTTGCTCGAAAAGGTATTCTATGACGAGTGAAAGGCAAAATGCAGGAAAGTTTGAAGTCAGTAGTGCATTTGGTGACCGTCGAGTTCCCACTAGGATGTTTCAAACTGTTATTTTATCAGAAGCTTCGTATAGGCTGGTGAACTCGCCTAGCACCTAATGCACCTTACACTGTGGGGTAACAACAATCGTCAGGTAGTGATACAATCAGGGTGGTGATAACTAGGAAACAAATAGGAAAAGGCGCATAGAACAGCAGGCAAGCGACACATGCGAAAAGGCAAGCAGCAAAAATGTACAGCAGGAATTATGGAAGATCATTCTGAAGGAAAATTGAATAGGAAATTCGTTTAAACAGATCGAATATGTGTGATAGGGAACAGCTTCGACTCTACCGTAAAATCAAGTGTGTCAGGTGCATTTGGTCCCTCAGGGGATAGCAGATGCTGCCACCCCGTGTGTAATGAGTGAGACAGGGAACGACTTGATGTGCGTCTGCCACTGGGAGCTGCATTGAAAATACCGAACGCGTTGGTATGTGAAACCATCAACACTCACTGAAAACAATAAATTTTGAATTTTTTGATTTAAAACATTTTCTAAAAGCAAGCCAACCACGAGTTTCAATTTCTGTGGACCAATGCAACTGAAAGAAACAAGTAAAACTGACCTGTGAGATCGCTATGTTTACTAGCACCACTGCAAAGCAACCGAGACACCGCCGCCACTTGAACAGGTGGGTTTTCGATCTCAGATTTCTGAAAAGGGCGCGATAGGCTCAGATTTTCCTCTACACTTTGCTCTCACGGTAGCAAGCCTTTGCCTCACACAACTTCTTACACTCAATGAAGAACCACCCGTAGCTAGCTCATGATGCCTTCTAGTACTGGGATTTCAGGAAAACACAGATGAAAATCATAATCGGGCACTTTGGTGACAAGTAGAAAGAAAGTCACGGACATACAGAGCTCTTAAAATCGCCCAAACGCTACTGCAACAGTAAAACCGTAATGGTTAAATACAGAGGAGAGGTGCAGACGCGACAGCGCAGTAGGGTGCGGAATGGTGACGTAGAGTGTATGGCTACGTCTGTGAGTCTTTGGGTACCCACACTTCATTCAACCGTCTGTAAGTCTTTGGGTACCCACACTGGCAATGATACGAACGTTCTTGCAGGTCCCAACACGAAATTTACCGTTTTACAACAGCTGTCGTGTTTCCCACGATTTAAAGGGCTCGAAGTAAGATCGACGAGAAGGTCCCGCATGGAATACCATCTCCGTCTATGCCGCGCAAGCGTCGGTCATTCCGCAGCCAGTCCCATCTCTGCACGCGTCAAGTCAACACGTCGAGTTCCTCTACTGCTGACAGTCACCGTCATCGACTTACCACATTCAAAAATCGAAGACTTGGACCAAGTAAGTAACGAAGATGGCGGAATCATTAGAATGAAATGCTTAGAGCGGTTGCAGGTGACATCGTGGACCTGCGAGCAGAAGTTCACCCCTTCGGGTGAGGGTGCCGCGATCGGGGCTTGATGTTCTCTTCAAGAGGCCGTCCCCTAGGTGACGTGCGTAGCGCCGCTTGGCCCGCATGGGCCGCAATTACTGTTTACTGCTATGTTTTATTCAGTTGATCAGTAGATGGCGGAGGCAAAGCGTTCTGTTGTGTTAGAGAAATAGCACGTGAATCGTGCAAGTACTTTACTGATGCTGGTCACATCAACATAGTACTGTTTCGATGAGGACCTCAGCCCGCATGAGGACAGACAGTTGTGTCATCTACACTCGAGCCGGGGCGTCTGGCCAGTAGGGACTGTCGCATATAATACTTGCTGTCGTCAACGAGTCCCGCGCAGCAGGTAACAGCGCTAAGTCCCACTAGGCTGCATGAAAGTGCTAATGCACCAACAACCACCATCAAAGCACCAATAACACGCCATGCCCGACAACAGCAGAGGGACACAGTTATTGCAGAAATACATCACCCACTGCAGCAGAGTGTGAACGCATTTTTAGAAAGGAAAAAGGAGAGGCAGGCTGTCTGACCTGTCCTTTTTTCATGCCCAGCTTCTGCAACATCTTCTCCTTCTTCTTTTCCTTCACGAAATTTAGTGAAAGTAACTGTTGATTACACGATCTGGAAGGATGCATATTAACTAACGCCAATCAAGCTGAAAACAACCAAACCAACCGCGTGATCACAAGAGTTCGGAACGTGGCCTTCATCGAGCCCTTACTGAGATCTTTCTTGGAATTCGGTGTCAAACTCTGCGTAGCCAGTACATTCACATTCTCCTAAACATAAAAAGCTTAAAAGACAAGTCCAAATCGGCCAATTCTTTCGTTGCCAAATTTGACAGAAACCTAAGCATTTTGAAGATGAGGACCTTCCTAATTCCTCTATCCAGGAATATCATTAAATAGTCCGTATGGAATACCAAAAACAAATCAGAAAATGAATAGACAACGTGAAACTCACATTCGATGGATCTCTTCCAAGCCAATATTCAACGTGCATCTCTTGGGCATCGGCCCGTGAATGAGGACTGTTTGGCGGCGAGTTGCTCAAACCTGGCAAGAGAAAATTGGTAACACTTTTTGTGGTCGATTTCGTTACTTACCGTTTGCGGGTGGGCAACTTAATTTCTGAACATCGTTCATGTTTTGCCACATAATCCTGCTAACCTACGCCTTACCCAATATGCCTGTATTACACTTACCAGCAGAATATTCCCTTTCGCGCGCAGTAACAACAGGCTCCTTCTCGGTGTCGACACTTCTAGGAGAGGAATATATGCATGAGCTGTCCTCGTCATCGGTGCTTTGGCCAACTCGAACTTCGGCCAGAAACGGTACGAAGACTCGACAAGCGTCAGCCTAAAATTTTTCTAAATCACTTGTCAACATTTTTATGATAAAATAGGTAAAGTGGTCAGATATGGAAATTTTTCCTTCCCTTTTCGACAAAAAAACACCTTCACTTGTACATAGTACTCAGAAAAATGAAATATGAAAAATTTTATCACATCTATCAAATATTTCTCTCACCGTTTTGGCAACTTTACATTTCATTACCACAGCCTGAAGTTGGGACAGTAAATGGTCAGAAACATCCGAATGCTTTTGTTTTATCATTAGTTCCACACCTCTTTCCTTACGAAAAATTTCCAAAAATGAAACACAAGACTGAAAAGCAAGATGAACAACTTTACAGTTTCCAGTATCATTATCGTTTGGTCCGTTACATTTTGTTGAGGAAATTATCGTGAAAGTGGGAAAATCACGTATTTTCCGACGCGGATCTCCTTGTTGGAACATCCATACGTGAAATTTCCATGGACGATTCTAATCGTCCAATTTAACATTTCAACAGTTCCAAATCTGGGCAGGCCATGAGATTTCTATCTATGCGTATTTCTATAGAGGCCCATCCCCATCACTCGTCGTACCAAGTAGAGCCTCGAGTTGTTTTCGCTAGACACCCTTAACGACTCCCGGCCTTTAAACGACTTCAACTGCATAAACAAACACAATTCGCACACACCAACTAATCGCGCGAAAGTTAAATCCATACGGACTCGACATTCAAGAACGCAGAGCACGAGATAAACAAAAGGGAAGCAATAAATAAGGATTTGGGTGGAGAGGAAATCATCAATTTCACAGCTGGATTCGCAAAAAGCGCAATATCTGAACGAGAAAAACATTCGCAACTCATAGAAAGTGAGTAATCGCAAGCAAAAATAAAACTGAGGATAAGATGTAAAACACTGTGTACTAAAGCTATGAAATTTTTTGAAATAAGGTAGAACGTATGTGGCAGGTAGAAATTGATAGCATGGACAAAGCTAAAATGGGTTCCCCTTTAATAAACCCAAGTTCAAAACCGACTTCTATAGCGGCCTCACTCTACAAGTCATTGTGTAGGTCAAAAGCGGATTCACGATGCTTCTACGAATCTTTATGGAAGACGAAACCATGGCGCGTCCGTGGATTGACTGTTCCACGCCGACCAGTCAATCCACGGACGCGCCATGGCTTCATCTTCCATTCAGCTAAGCCTCGTCCTAACAACTGTATATGGTCTCGTTTGTCGTACTAGGAACTTTGAATCGCTGGGACGTAATGGAAGCAGGAAATAAATTATTATAGGAGCAGGAAATAAATAATTAAGTGCACGAGAAAAAAGCAAAATAAAACTTCAACTATAATTAAAATTCGAGACTATTTGAAAAAACTCACATCCTGCCCCCTCTCCGTCATTTGCAGAAGCGCTTCTCCAATCGGAAGATTCAGACAGCCGCCACCACCAGCTGTCAGCCACGTGGTCATTTTCTCAGCAATAGCCGTTCGCTCTGATATTGTCAACTCCGACCAACGTTCCCACATATCACGGCACAACTGATCGAAGGCGGCATCGTGTCCTGAAACGTTACTTATTTACTAAAGGGTGAGCGAGCTGCAGTGGTAAAAGGCACTACTGATACACGCATAATCGTCGATCGATCCCCACCCGGGTTAACCAAACCTTAGATCCCTCCGGAGTCGGGTAAATTGGTACCAGACCTTTCTGGAAAGGTGAAAACACTGACTTCGTATAGCAACTGCAGGTCATTGCATAGGTCAAATACCCATTTACTAGGCCTCCACGATTCTGAAAGGAACACGAATGTGGCGGCGCGCCCTTAGGGAACTGATCAATCGACATCTTAACCTTCACCTTTTATTTATTTATTTATTTATTATATTTACTACGCAACACAATGACGCACGAGCTATAAAAGCCATGGTTACTTATAAAACAGATCATGCTATTATTCAAAAAAGTATCTCAAACGACTGAAGAAAAACGGTTGAAAACTAAACAAAATGTAGAAAATGAAAGGTAAAGGTAAAGTGTCGGCGTTGATTATTCCCTGAAGGACGCGCCGCCGCATTCGTGTTCAATTCAAATCCTAGAGGCACGGCGAGTGCCTATTTGGCTTATACAATCATAGAAAAGGAATGAAAGAACGTTCCATTTCTTATATGTGCAGAACAATGAAGGGCGGAAAAGGCAGTAGTTAAAAGTTCCGACACGACAAACCGGGTCTGGATCAAACATTATTTTTTGCTGCCGAAACAACGCCTAGGGGTGTTATACGTTTCTCGAACTTCTACCCAACTTCTATCCACATATCGTTCACTAGGGTGGTCATTCCAATATCACCGAATTGACCAAAATTCCGTCCAGATAGACTACTTTGCCTGCTGATTACGACTATGCTGTTTGTTAGGGGAATGTCGCCCGATTTTGACCGTTACATGTAGCTCTGGTTAAGTCATGAAGGTGGAACGGGGCTAAAAAGGGTCAACCTGAATCTACTGGAAGGGGTCTACATCCGGTAAAAAGACTTTGGATTGTGATCAGCATGCAAAATAACCCTATAGGAGAAGTTTCAGCAAAACTTGTAAATTTGACCATCCTAATTTGCGATGTCAACGACTTATGTGGTCCGCGGACTGGAATTCGGAACTTCGAACTTTTAATTGAATCGTCGAAAAACAAAGAACAAGAATTGAGAATAAAAAGAAAATCGACTCACCCTCGAGCAGCTTGGCAACTAAGCTGTGCGGAGCCGGAATTATGGCAAAGCGAAGGTATTGCAACCAATTGCTCGACGACTTATGATGCAAGCAATCCACATACGCTCGAAGGATCTGAACACAAACAGTTTGAACCACAAAAAGCAGTGAAATTTGAGTGAAAATTCTCTTTGACGGCTAGCTCGGCCTCAGAAATGGAATGAGGTCAGTCAGTTCAACGGAAACGAAAGAAAAACCAAAACTGATTAACGAGAGGAAATCGAAATTCGGATAGTGAGGAGGTGGGAGAGACGGTAGATGCGCGAAACTTTTTGGTTTTTGTCAGCTGTCACAAATTCACGTTCACCTTTGCAAGCGACGTTTTGGACTGGCCATCAATCAAGGAACTTCTGGGCACGAAACGCACGGTAAGCGAGAAACAGTACGTGGACGCAAAAGGGATTAGCGGCGTATAAAGCCGATAAAAAGGGCATATTTGCAATTGAGACCTATATTTAGAAAGAAAACTGACCTCTTCAATGAGCACTATTTTGCACTACTGATCGAAATTTCCGAGTTCACGCCGCTTTACCGAACGAGATGAGTAGGTGGATCAATATTCTCGAGAAATAGTCCACGTAGTTCAATTTTTTGCGCCGCCCCGGCGTTAGAAACCAGGGCGCGTCCCTTATTTTTATCATGCACTTGCGACTTTGTACCTGGGATTGAAAAGTTCACCAAGGAACGTTCGACTCTTGACCTTATAGATCGAGAGTAAGACATTTCGGACCTTTTCGAACCCCATGCGTCTATAGACCGCCCAGCCGACGCTACTGGCCGGCTGGAAGCAGGGGCGGGCGCGTGTCCACGATGAGTCCAAGCAGCAATATCGATCCTTTTTGGCAAATCGGCACAACAATAAGGTTCGAAATTATAATAAACAGAAACTATAACAACTATCAGAAGTGAATGGCTTGATGGGTATAGCTACAATAAGTATAACTCAGGGGCGAGGTGTCTGACAGCTGAACGACTCGGCACTCTCCTAGCATAATTCTCCTTTTCTATATAAATCACCACGGAGCGAATGGGAAGAGGCGTCGCTGACACTCGCATGGTCGAGCGATCCATCCTCGCCAGGGCCAACCAAGTTCTCCATCTTTCCGAGGACGAGTAAAATGGTAGCAGACTTGTCTGGGAACCGAACACACTGAATGGAACCCCAGAAGTCACCGGGTAGGCCAAATAGGCACACCATACCTCTATAATTCTAAATGGAATACGAATACGTGGCGCATTCCAATGACTGATCAAGCCTCATCACTTTGCCTCCACATCTATATAAGTCAACGGTAACCATTGTCCCTGTCTTCCACCCATAACCTCTACCCGGACTGTGTGCCCCTTTCTAAAGAGACACTTTTGAATTGTCACGCGGAGTCGTTTCTTCTGCTTCACTCTAATAGATTCGCCCTTCTCCAATATATTACGGCTTGCCCTTTACCATGGAAAAATGCGTTGGACAGATAAAATGCAGCGGATAGCAGCTGGGTGTAATATGCGCAGAGGAGAACGAGAATTATGAGTGTTGGAGGTGAACACAACGTAGAACGCACCATAATGAAACGAAAAAAGCAAAAATAAAGCAAATAAACACAAAAAATTCTGTATGAAATAAGTAGGAAGATGACCATTACCTGTCCTACGAATTTGTCGCCTCCTATGACTCCTACCCACGTTACTGGAGGGTTAGACGAGTTGGAGTTGCAACTGAAATACAGCCTATATCTTATAGGAAACAGAAATAGCCACCAGGAAAAACACAAAAAAACTTACAAGTTTTGAATCTTTCCAACAATTTGAGAAATGGCCTGCTTCACAACGCTAGCCGATGGACAATTGACGGTGGGCACCGCTATCGTTGACAGGTGAGGTAAGTCATTGTACGAACAAAGCCAGCAACTAGCCGACACGGCTGGATAATTTGTGAGGAGCGTTGAAAGCTGAAAGAAAAAGACAACTCGATACAGTATCACAGCTAATCACTATCTATTACCTGTTCGGTGGCACCAAAACCTTTCTCGGTGACAATTGTACCCGATCGATCCGATTTTTTTGAAATTGACCCTGTCGTGAGTGAGTGAGATATGCCACCAAGGGAGGTGCTAGCCACCAACGGTGCGCTACATGTCGATCCGACTCGGGTTTGCATCTTTAGCAGCACCTAGGCAATGACAATTATTGAGAACTTATCATAACCCAGAATGATACCAATGAAATCCAAGGCAAAGCAGTATGAAAAGTGGAAGATTAAAGAATTTGAAAGCTCACAGGTGGGGCACTGGCAGGTGCATACGATTGCTCGACAGTGAACGGAGATCCTGTCGAGTCCTTTGATATATTATGAGGAGGAACGCGAAGATCTTCCTTTTCTCGTTCTTTCTCAGTTTCAGAAGACCATTCAACGTCATCCGCTTCTCCTTCACTGTCCGATCCGTTTTCTGCTTCCTGAAAAGTGATGAGGTTAAGTTCCTGAAATTTCGCTAAATGAGTTGAAGAGAATTCTTTTCCTGGAACTTGGCGGTAAACTATGAATTACCTAACAATCCTGACCCAAAATTCGTGCCATAGCTGCTATAAACCCCAAAATATACCCCAAATGGCATGCAACCCTTCATTCATCAACGCGGTGAGAGTTACGGTTACGGTTTCGGTCAAGTTACGGTTTAATCGTGGCTCATACGCTGTTACTATTCTTAGGTCTATGCGACTTGGCCGTGCCAGTGAGAAGTATAAGGTATAACTCGGTTGAATAGGGTTTATGACAAGTAAGTCTATCATTCTTCGATTCAATTCGAGCCCTGCTCTAAAGCAGGACAATTTGAAAAAGAGAAAAAAGCTCGAGAAGGATTTTTCTGACCAAACGTTCGTCAATAAAATGATTCATACGACGAGTTCCTACTATGTCAAAAGAAATAGAAAACGCTTTAAAGTGTGAGTGATAGAAGACTAATCAGAAGTCATCTCAAAAGTGAGAACTTACTCGATCATAGATAGCCGGTAGAACTTCTTTCGAGCGAGTGAAATATGGACGAAGCCCAGGACGTGGATTGCTGCTTATGGATATTTCGTCGGCGGCCATTTCTGGCCCTTAAAAGATCATTGTAAAATCTCACAAGTAGTTCATAGCCGTGGGTACACGTTCCAATCATTAACGGGAAACGAAACTTGCTAAAGCATTTGCAAACTTTAAAACTATAAGAATCGGAAAGAAAAAGGGGAACGACCACTTCTATGTTCAAAGCAAAGGGCGAAAAAAAAAACAATACGAAACGCTCACATGAGGAGCAATGAATATACCTGAGTCGCTCATATTCTCTAATTCTTCGAACAAATCTTGTAGTTCTTTTTCGGTGGGGACCATCGCTGTTGAGTCGGTTCTTGACTGGAGACCCTTAAGCAGCTACGAAAGAGGTAAGGTATATTCAAGCCTAAATCTAGAGGCTAAACAATGAAAAATTCGAAAAAATGAAATGTGACGATTTGCTGACCTCCTCGTCCGGCACTTTGAACTTCTTCAAAAGTGTGACGAACCGCTGTCGAATGTTGTTTTTTCGCGAGGCACGAGACGCTTTGTGGTTCAGTGGAACGGGTACAGTTCTACAATTGAAAAAATGCAACATGACTGCCTTCTCCATATGTTTGTTTATTTAGTTGTATAGTTTAATCATGTCTCGATAGCTACCCACTACGATTGAAAATCCCGCTTTTGTACACAGCTACATCTAATTTTCATCTATAGTCGAAAATTCGACTACAAAGGCTAAATATAGAAGCTAAACTATGAAGTGTCATGGTAGTCGTATCTGAGCCGGAAGCCTTCCGTAACAGCTGCCTCATTCGAAGCGACCCACTAGTGGGGCGCATTAGCAAAGTAACCTGAAATTCATGATGACGATCGGGTTAGTAGACAGTGGGTAACAGCATGAGGTGGCAAAGGTAAAGGTGTCAGCACTGATAAGTCCCCGAAGGACGTGCCCCCACATTTGTGTTCCATTCAGAATCGTAGAGGCACGGTGAGTGCGTAGTTGGCTTACACAAGCACATTTGGGGACAAACCACTGTGCCAAGTAGGTGTCTTTACCTTCTCAGACAAATCTGGGCCCAGATTCATCATTGGTAAACCTCCGATAAACCCCGAGATATAGCCCGAACGGCGCCCACCTTTGTCTACTTATCCTAAACTTTCTATTTTAAACGCAACCTCTCATCGACTCTGGCGTCTGGTTCTGGCTGCGTCGCGATTTCGAAGACCGCTCGTTCGTTCGTGAATCTGGGCCCTGGCGTCAATTTACCCGAACTCGGAGGGATGGAAGGCTTGGTTAACCCGAGCCGGATTGATGGCTCGTGTCAGTAGCGCCTCTTACCACTGCACTACGCGGGCTCTGAGTAACAGTATACGAAGGTAAAATTCTTTGTAGAATACAGGAGATGCTTTCTTGGAACGCCAACGTTTTCGTATATTATTTGTGTTATAAATAAGAGAACTGCCCGTTGCATAACCTCTTTTAATCCCAGCTTCAGTCGGCCTACGTTGACGTGAACCCCAATGACATCTTCCTTCAAGGATATAGGAATTTTCCAAATCTCTCCAACTTAATCGCACTTCCCCAGCAATTCTTGAATGACCCGCTTCCGCACCTATAGAAAACCCCGTAATCGAAGGTAGATTTTTTGGTCACGACCACGGAGCGCTAATAAATCTGTTTCTAATGGCCGACCACTTAGTCTCCGTTCGTCCCACAATCTCATCTGTGCGGGTGCGGTAAATTATCGAAGCGGCGTGAACCCTCGCAGTAAATAATGGCAACAGCTGGATTTGCTTTGTCCATTGCAACGAAAAAACACATTGCAGCTCAGAAACGTTCGCACAAAACACATTCATCTCCGCATTTCACGACCAACAGCTGTAACGAACGCCGTTGAGAAGCGTAGGAAACGCACCTCGCCGCACTCCTCGCACTGCTTGGTTCATTCACATCGCTATCGACCGGAGCATCATCATAGTCGCTCTCTGAGTCCTCCTGAATCGATGATAAATTTCAATTTACACAAGAACGGGGAAATATCATTCACTTGCTCAGAGAAAAGAATGTGTTTTTACCTCGCTCAGATCCCCTTCGAGCCCGCTGTGCTTCTTGCCGACCCTATCTCGTTCTAGATCGATCTCCAACGGTTGGGACTGGCACGTAACCAAACAAAGACGCCCGACACTTTGCACTGAACGAGCACAGATATTCAACAACAAGCGTCTTCGAAGGTTTCGACAAGGATTGAAAGCAAATCTGAGATATTGGTTTTAGTTTACACAAAAAGAAATTAGTTTTGAAATTAATTTTCAATGTTGTTTCAGCTTTGGGTACAAAATATTGTTTCACAGTGAATAACCACAGTGAACACACAGGGCGAGCGCGTATCCCACCGTCAGCGTCAGCTCCCTACTCCTAAGTATACGCCGCGCATTCGTCCTCCCTTCAGAATCGTAAAAGCGTGGTAAATGCCCATCTGGTCTTTACAACGAAATGCGAAGGTATGTTGCTGTGACACTGTTTCCACATTCTCAGACAAGTTTATCAGCAATTAACCAGACCCTGGTGAGATGGAAGCTTTGCTGGCCATAGTGAGGATCCAAGACAGTGGTGCCTCTTAACATTGCGCAAAACGGGAATTATAATAAGATGTAGCAACATAGCCAATGATTTGAGATAACGAAGCAACGAAATTAACCCGGAAGCGCGGTCCCCGTTCAGCGTATTCCAAATTTCAGAAGTGCTGCAGACACGGATGAACTCAAAATGCACTATCGCTTTAAATTAAATGATCCAGCGCCAGAATCGAGAAACTCAATCGCGGAGCAAAAAATAGGCGGATTGAAATGAACTCACCACCGGAGGACTGCTTTTCGTTGCTGTCCGCCGACCATAGCGGAATTTCTCGCAGGCCTCCATGTTGAAGTAGCTGGGTGAGGTTCACGACACCAATCGCAATAGTCTGGGAGAGAATAGATGTTTCAATAGGTGACTGATGGCCGGAAGAAGTAACGCCGCCAACCTTGAAAGACGAGGGGAATGGTCTATTTTTGAACTTGCGCCTCCTCTGGATGAGAATTTGCAGACTGTTGCCTTTCCTCTTGACAAAGTGAGGATACTGGAAATCAAGGTTGTCAAATATTAAAAGAGACCAAAACCTTATTCTTTGAAACAAACACATCTATAATTCGAAGAAAAGTCCTACCTGGATCGTGAACGAAATGTCGAGATCTAGATCAATTCGACCGTGAGATAAATTCATCTCTATGTCGTTACTGCGCAAACTTCTTTTGTTGCCCTAAAACCGTGGAATAAAAACAATAGCAATAATTGTAACAGTAAGAATAGGCAAACTCACCTCCAGCTTCGCTGTAATGACAATCGACTGAGTTTGTGACGGGAGAGAATATAGAACAACCCGATTGACGCTTAGAAAACAAACCCTAAAATCAATCAATAATGAGATGGATCTACAAATGGCAACAAAATTTCAAAATAAAAACTAAAAAAAGTGTGGCGTACCTCTGGACAACACTCGAACTCGCTCGATCCATTTCCCAGTTGGCAAATAGCCTCATGGGAACGACACCTCCCTTGTCCATTATTTGATGAAGTGAAGGTTACATAGGTCAAACACAAGTAGCGAATATACGTCGAAAATCTGAAACAACTGATATTCGTAAGAAAGGTTGCAGACAAATGACGACTTCAAAAAGAGTCCGACGCGACATTAGGGAGGGACTACTGTAGTTGTTTTACAGATTATAACGCTGGTGTCATTTCTAACAAATATGCTATTCAACGAATATACCGCCCATGTACAGTTAAAGGGTATAACGTCACTTATCACAATAAGTTCACGAAAGACAAAAAGGAAAATCCACAGGCAGCTGAAGAACTACAATTTACAGTAGAATGACGACAGGTTGCTAGAAATCGGAACGGCGGAAAATTTATTTATATGGGACGGTCAGAGAAGCAGAAAAGAGGCGCACAAGGGTGGAAAGGAATAAATATTTTCGAACCATGCAAAAACTTAGACTAAACAAACCTTTGACTAAAAAAGTAGAGAGCTATTGAAACGTTTACGTGACAGATCTAGCACCAATACTGAATATATCTTTAATAATGAATGGATGCGTGCCTTTCGAAAAAAAAGAAAGAGAAGGAAAATAAAGAAAACGCATAAGAGGTTGGATACCTCCACGCAGGTAGTGCTTCAGGGGAACGATAGCAAGAAAAAAGCTGACAAAAACAGGAGGAGAAACAGAACAATTAACAATGATTAGTAGCTCACCAACAGGTATCATTACAAAAACGGTAGTTCTCGAGGTGCGAAGCCCTTACTAATGTTTCCTATTGGCACAGATTTCTCTCTAGAGCTTAAAGGAGAAGAAAACCTGATGGATGAAAATAACTTAGCCACAGTAACCCGATGAAGAGGGTAGGTATATCTTCGATGTTTCTAATTACTAATAAAATGTTGAATCCAAGACATGACAGACAGCCACAATCTCAATCGCATTCAAATTTCATTAAACCCGCCTAGATAGCGCTACTGTTTTTACCTTTGACGTTAGCACCAACATATAACATTGTGATTTTCCTAGATAAATGCTGTCGTTATCTGACGACGTCAGCACATGCGCAAATTTTGAAAAAGAAACAGACGGTTTGCACCTTCCAACGGATGAGGCGTCAAAGGTACTATTATTATAATATAGGCCTGATCACGACAAACCTATAGAAACTCTTTAAAACAGGATGAGAACAAGTGATTTTTATTAAGTTTACGACTGTTGGACAAGCCTTTATGAAAGAAATCATAACTCTGCATGGTAAACTTCGTCATAAGCTCGACATTTTAAGGTATGTCCTCCTTGCCTTTTGAGATACATACTTCTTAATAGAGAAGAAAACCTAATCAGTTTCGAAACGTACTTACTTGTCAATATCCGGCGTAGGATATCGGAACTACACAAACACTGTCTCTTCATGAATCTGAATGAGTAGGTCACCATAGAACGCCGCCCACGCGTTTGGAACAAGGTAGGTTTTCCAACAGTATTCCCGGAGAGTTGTGAACCATCACGACGAAAAATTGTCGGCACTATTCAACCTAACGGACACCAGTACTCGATTTTTTTCAGTCAGAATCTTTTTTTCAGAATTGCTGAAACTTCGCCTATAGGGGTTATTTAGGTTAAGTTGAATAATGCCAAACTGCCTTTCCGCCAGTTCTTCTTACCATTCTGGTCTCTTAACCGTGGTAAAGTAGGATGGGGAAGGACTATTCGGGGTTTATTTAGGATTTAATCGGGAGCTATCATAGACGACATCTGTCACGAAAAGGGTTAGCAGACCACGGAGCAATAACGACGTAAAAAAAACTTGAACAAACCCCGCCGCGCGTTGGTGGATCACAGATTGCGCGCAAATCGGAGTAGATTTCTGCGTTCATGACGGATATGTCACTCATGAAATAAGTCCCGGGTTGTGAGTGTTTTCACCCTCTCAATAGGAAAAGAGAACAAAGCAGTCAACAATACGTTAAAGTGAATATAGCTAGTGATTGAATAGTGACAAGAACTAGAAGTCATATGCGCGTTTAGCCCCTACCTTTAAACAAGCACATAATAAAGGGATATAACACGAAACTATTCTGTTGTTTACCGCTTTTTGTTCAGCGGTTTATAGACGAGAACTAGTTGAATAACATATATATTTGGAGATGCTAGATTATTCGCAAAACACTGACATTCCCGTCCGATGTCGGTGTTTTGCGAATAACCTAGCATCTCCAAATATATATGTCATTCAATAAAGAGATACTTCATCAACCCTTAGACTGAGCAATGAGGGTTTTCCATAAAATGAGTTGAGAAAATTTAGTCATAAAAAATGTAATGAAGCACAAATGCTCAATCTAACAGAAGTTAGAAGATAACGTCACCATCCATCCCGTGCTGTTGCGGCGACAGAGCTCTTAAGGCTTGTTTACAGTCGTGCTGCCAGCAGCAGCAGCAAAATGGGGGCGGGGCGTGGGCCCAAAATTCTGCTGAGGAAGTTGTCGTGGTGGGACCGAATGAATATGGCTGCCGGCGAATGAATATGGCTGCCTGCGCCCCACTCAAAATGGCGCGCCAATCGTACGGTATTATTCGCGATGGGACCCCTGCTGCTGCTGTCGATACTTGAAACACCCCCCTGCTGTCGGTCTGCTGCCGGACGCTGCAACTGCGATAAACCCCCTATCCTCCACTTCTGCTGCTGCTGCCGGCAGCAAGACTGTAAACAGGCCTTTAGACTAGAGAAACGAAAAACAGCTTCCACTGTTGCCAGAATCTCGCCTCTGAAGTACAAGGTAATTTTTTTCAGCGAGGCCAACAAGCTGACTAGGCTGCAAAATCATCCTGGAACACGTGATTTCAATTTGTCGAGGCCTGCATGACGGAGCAACACATCAGCTGCGATGGGTCTTGTTGGTGTAGGAGGCCAAACCGAAAAGCAACGACTTCGCGATAGAACATCGCGTGAGCTCTTCAAACTCAGCCGAGAAATTCAATTTTCAACCAACACCACCACAAGCATCTCATCTGCATCACTGGGTGGAATTTCATTCGCAAAAACAACACAACACATCGAACGGAAATCAAGTTCGCCGTCCAGAAGAGGAGATTCTGTGCTCTTACTTAGGGAGAAAGGGGCAAAGGGTAAAGTGATCGGCACTGATCAGTCCCCTACGGACGGGCCGCGGAATTCGTATTCCATCCGAATTGTAGAGGCAAGACCTAAACAATCGTTTGCGGGGGCAATCACTGTTTGGGTCAGTGATTTCACCCTCAAGACAACTCTGGTAGCAATTTTCCCAACCCTGCAGGGGTGGAAGGTTTAAATAGCCGAGGCAAGGATCGATCGCTTGAAAGTACGGGTGTCAGAAGCGCCTCTTATCGCTTCAACACAACAAATACAGAATTAAATAGAAAAATAATGAAACTTGAAGGAAGTAGAATAGATTTGTCTCAATTTTCTAATGAGGCACTAATCAAGTAAAAGACGCAACTCATCTGCAGGATGATTAAGCCTAAAGTCGAAAGAAGTCTCGTCGAGGTCATTAACTGTTAACATTCCAATATTTTCGTCCAATTGTTTTTCTAGCTTCTCTGGCTTCTAGCAGACCGAATAACGATCTGGCTGAGAAGATCGTGGCCGGCAAAGAGCACTAAAAGAGCAGCAAAGTACGAGTAGTTCCGATTTCAGGTCAGTTTAATAAAATTTGCCCGACAACAGCTGTTCAAAGAGATTCGTCGTTAGCCGGAAATGTCGTCAACACGTTTTTGTGGGGCAGGTGATAGGAGAAAATTAGTACAGCACGTTCCAGGAGAATTCTCACTAGCACATACCCCATTTTCGCCCTTCTCGACAAAAAACAATGCGCTACACAACGAATGAGAAACAAAAAACGAACTACAAGTCTAGTAATATTCTATTTGCTGCACTGAGTGCCGACTTCTTTTCAACCGAATTGATCAAAACTACATAGAGGTTATTTAGCACGTAATCTGCGATTCTAACATCCTCTTCTCGATTTTCTGCTGATTTCAACAGATACAGGGACGTAGGTACAACTAAATCTGATGGGTTCGGATGAATAGAGATGAATGAATCTGCGCAAAGGTGGTTCAACTTGAGGGCTGATCACGAGTAGGATGCCTCTTCCTCGAATTTCGGCACAACCCTAGAGCAAAGGCAAGTAATGGTGTTAGAACCGGGAGCACCAATTTATCTGAGACTCTACCTAGTTTAGGGGCTATTTGGGCATATTATAACGACCTTGACAGTTTTTTGAAATTCGCTCGGGACCATTCATATCGATAAATAATGTAGCTCTACCAGCATACGGCATCAGAATGATAGTCAGTACCGGTAATAATTCCTTAGGCGTCTTTGGGTGAAAATGGATGAATACAGGGTGTCTCAAAAAAATGTACCTCCTGTTTGAAATGCCATAACTTTGGCGAAAGTAAACTATTCAAAACGAATCATAGCTTGAATGAAAGCTAAGAAAAAAGAAAATTTTCTGGTGTGTGTTCGGTGAGGATTGCGCCATGTACTCGACCGAGGCCTCAGATTTTGGACCTGATTGATAGTGCATGGGTTATATGTTTGCTCTAGTCTTGGTCATAAACATGTGATATTGCTGCTATGAGTTACTCCTGAGGCAGTGAACACATCGACTTGCCGCAGCTTTTGGGTAACCATGGATCAACATCAATATCGGTATATAATCGTAACCACTGTTTGAGAAGTTAAAACTCTTCCATCAGTGATGCAATCATAACAAAAGAATGATTGAAAGTGGGAACGTAACGAAAAATGTATCACATTCAAACATAAAGGTTGTACATTCAACATTCGCTATGGTTGTCATGCATTTTATTTTTGCACCACCTGCCTGAATCGTCGGATTCTAGACTTGATTGAAAGTGCAAGGATAACATGTCCATCTTGTTCTATGGCTAGAGGATTGAGAAGAGCCGGCTACAAAAATAGGAGGAGATGTGCCACACGAGCTTGGACAACAAGAATGGTTGCCAACATGTGATATCGCTGATACGCGTTTCTCTTAATGCAGTAAACATAAAAACATCAAGACATAACAAGTTAAACATGCACTTTGTGACGCACTTGCGAACAACACTCGCTTGTTCCTGAAGGAGTGCGGTTGGGAAGTCACAATACGACAATAATTTTTTATTCAGATCAAAATGAACTCTCAGTGATTGATAGTGATGCGATTAATTCGTCTCTAACCGAAAGCTGAGTTGTTTTGTTCGCTGTCGCAAGTGTAACGCAATGATATGACCTGTTTGCGACCAAAGTAGAACAAGCATGTTATCCGTGAACTTTCAATCAGGTCTAGGATCCGACGATTTGGACGGACGCATGGCGCAATCTTCATGGTTCATACATTTTACATCCTTCTGAATTCTTTTCTTATGATTGCATTTTGGTTAGAAGAGTTTTAGAGTATCAAACAGTGGTTACGATTATTGACTGATATTGATGTTGTCCCGTGCTTAACCAAACGCTGCGGCAAGCAGATATGTTTACTGCCTCAGGAGTAACTCATAGCAGCGATATCACATGTTTATGACCAAAGTAGAGCAAGCATATAACCCGTGCACTATCAATCAGGTACAAAATCCGAGGCTCCGGTCGACCACATGGCGCAATCTTCACCAAACACATACTAGTAAATTTTCTTTTTTCTTAGCTTTCATTCAAGCTATGACTCGTTTCGATTGGTTCACATTCGCCAAGGTTATGGCATTTCAAACAGGAGGTACATTTTTTGAGACACCCTGTAAATTACGTGAACTGGAGACTAATAACTCGGTTTGAAAATTCGTATACAATGGATCCGACCTTGGTTAAAAAAATAATAGTTTTTCGCTGAAACTTCGTCGACGAGGGTTGTTTGGGAATCCATAGACGAAGGGAATCCAAAATGTCCGCTAAGGACCTCTTGTACCTTTATTAAGTTAGATGGGTCGAAACGCCTATTTTGTTGAAAGTCTGTTAAGCAAAAAATCTTCCGTACTGATCCCAGAACTCAGATCAATTTTCAAATTTCGACCGGTGCTGCTCAAGTTTTGGTAAACGGACATATCGACCGCAAAGCTATTCGAAATTTCGGCAGGAGGCCACTGATATCGCTGGTTATGATTAACTGGCTCACCTGAGTGGTGATCGGTTCAAGTTGAAAAAAATGGACAAAAGATCCGTGACCAGCACGTGCTACGATCTCTTTTACGAAAATGACTATCCTGGCGGACCAACCCGGAGAACGAGCTCACCACTATGTGTATTATCCGGCCGAAGTAGAAAAACAGACATCAGACTAGCAACTAGAACCTCAAGTAACCTCAAAGACGGAGCATTTTCGAAGAAGAAATTGACCGAAGTCCAGTTCATATGGTCAAATGTTTCGGGTGATGTAGAACTTTCAACGTCAGGCATAACCAGTGCAGCATCTGCCATCTCACAGCCGAGGAGACAAAGTGAAACCAGCGTTAGAAGAAGCTCTGCTATGCACGAATACTGCAGAATTGCCGATTGTTAGCTGCGATTCATGGCCGCCAGTCGGATGCTTCGCTAGCTAGAATAATGGAATTCAAAAATAGATCGGAACAACGGAGTCCGAACAATGCACTTTCCAACTTGCATCTGCGCTAATTCCTTCTTTGTCGACTAGAGCTTTGTGGCTTCCGAATATAGCAAGGTAGATTGATTGAGACTAGTCGAAGTACTGAGAACAAGAGATTTATATGAACATTTACTACAGTTTATTGCTCTACATATTGCATACTCTACAAATCACAAAATGAATTATCAGTCTCCACGCGCAAAAACTTACGGTAATAGATGAAGTGTCTGGTGTAGATGAGCCGTAGCGGACCCGTCATACCCTGACCTTCAATTAAGAATCGTAAAGGTATGGTGAATGCGTATTTACAATGAACTGGGATACCTGCAGCTATTCAAATCAGTGTCTTCACCTTCCCGAACAAATCTGGCACCAATTCGCTCCATCCCAGGTCATGTGAGCCCAAGCTAGGATCGATCGCTCAAACGCGCTGGTATCATCAGCGCCTGTTACTACTAGACCACGCGCGCTCGATAAAAGGAACCATTTAGAGAAGATGGTCAATGCATAAGGCCTTCGTTAAGGGTCTTGCAGACTCGACGACGAGCAGTTTGCGCGTCGAATTCCCCGTTATAAGTGCACTTGAGCAAAATACGCTTGGACGAGCATTCTCGTCCGAGCGGTGCCGTGTACTCTACAGTCAACACACTGCATTGCACGACGGCACCGCGTTGGACGAGAATGCTCGACGTCTCGTCGTCGAGTTTGCAAGGCCCTTTATAGGTTCGCTCGCACCCTGCGAAACTCGTCCATTCAGCATTAGACAGCGTGGGGCCAGACACGTTTGTACGAGTTATCCCGTCGACGCGACTCGTACAAACGTGTCTGGCCCCACGCTGTCTGATGCTGAATGGACGAGTTTCGCAAGGTGCGAGCGAACCTATAACGAAGGCCTAAGAGAAACAATTTGAGGGCACCAAAGGCAGCAAAAAGGAAGAATGATGGTAGGCATTGTGCTGCGAAAGTTTGCGACCTCAAATTGATTCACATTGTTGAAAGAGCCTTCGAGCGCGTCTAAAATAATAGAAAATTCAATACTGGAACTGGGTGTTGGCGCCCTTTCGCAGCTGGAAGATATTAATTTGATGGCAGCCTATTCCGACTTCTGGCTTCAAACAGAGATAGAAATGGCTTTTGCTGAGCGTACCCGTAGGTAAAAAGGTAAAGGCGCCGGCGTTGAACAGTCCTTTAAGGTCGCGCAGCACACTCGTCTTCCATTCAGAATCGTGGAAGCATGGTGAATGCGTATTCGGCCTATACAATGACTTGCGACGGCCAGCCGCTAAACCAAGTCGGTGTTTTTTTTTGCCTCCCCAGAAAACACTGGTACCAATTTACCGACCGAGATTGGGAAGGCTTGCTTGGCCCGGGCGAGAATCGATCACTCAGCCATGCGGGTATCAGTAAAGTTTCTAACCACTGTATCACCCGCGCCCATGACATGAGTACTACCTCATCAATAGAGGATTCACACAAATCAGGTTAACGCGTAATGGCTTTTTAAGTAAATAATTTAGGGAGCTTTTTGGTGAACGAAGGCAAAGTGGATATTTTAGTGCTTTTTAGTGAATAAAGATAAAATTTAGTGAACAAAGGTAAAGCAAACGTCGTCTGGCGAGAGAGGAAATGAAACAACATACTTTCTGGGTATTAATTACAGTGGCGCCGTCAATAGAAATAGTTCGCGCAGAACTAGCCTTTGGTTTTCGGTGATGCTCGTTCCAATTTCATACCACTTTGTTCAATTAATTCGAAAAACCGTACTAATACGCCTTAATTTTAAAGCCGTTTCGAGCAGAAACAAGGTCTACCATTAACCCGCTGTCATTTTCAAAGAATTAGCTGCATACTTAGCTTCTAAAGATGAAAGGAATGAACCAAAAGTTCTACTACACGATTTGGTCCGAATTTTAAAATCGAATGAGGAGGGCTATAAATGAAAAGCAAAGGAAATGAAAAAAGGATGCAATTGTGGTCCCAAACACTTCGACACAAATTCATGGTACATGATGACAGTGAAGGTAAATAACGAACAAGCAGAACCATGAAGCCACATAAATCTGAATCTAAAAATCCACGTTAAACTAGCAGACCTGCTGCCTGATCCTTCATCCCAAGAAATGATATGAAAACGCGACACGTCTATTTGCGTACAATATAATATTCATAAGAACCAGATGCAATTGGCACAATTAAGAATACATGAATAAGAATAAGAAGCGCAATAGGGAAAGGAAAGCACTGCCAATACCGATGAACTGCTACAATTGAGGCGCTATCAAGGAAGCACAGAAGGAACATTATGTATGCATTTATAAATGAACGTCAAAGAAAAGCACGAAAAGCAGCAGCTGATCTGAGTCAGCGCCGAGACCCCCCACTGAAAATCTAATGAAATTCGACGGGGCGGAGACAGCACTGCAACGACCGCGTGCAGTGGCGCGCGCCGTTTAGTGCGGAGCGTCGTAGCGTTTAAATAGCGGGTAAGCCGGAAAGGGATATTTGTAAAATGCGTAGAAAATGAAGGAGTTCTTGTATAGTATTTATCATATCAAACATACAGTAAAGGCTGGACTATAAGCTATACCAGTTATGCACGGAAATGATATATGCATAGGCGTTCTCAATACTGAACATGTCAAATGTGAGCGTGTAAGTGCTGATCCATGACACACATCTACAGCTTTTTCTCTAGGAAAATGGCTTTTCAAGGTAAAAGCTAGCAAGAAAACGAAGGCATCAGCAGTCAAAATAGGTAGGCAGAAAAGGTTAAATTGTCGCTGTATTTGGATTTGATGCCCGTTAATCGAATTTTGGACGAGGATCACACGACTCGTCAACAAGGGTAGTCTGATTAGTATCACCGCTGTACTTCTAAAAAATGTTGGAAAATTGTGGGGAAAAATCATGTTCAGCATGTAGGGCAAACGTATCTCACGAAGTTTTACGAGATTACTGAGTTCGACCCGACCTGTAGCCTCATATTCGTGGACGGATTCATTTGCTCACAGACAGGTCTCCTATTTTGAACATCCGTCATCTTTCCTCGATCATCGTCTAAGAACAGTATTAGAAGTGCTGGGGAAGGATATAACGTGCCTCTCCGGAAGCTTTGAAGTATCCCACGAAATTTCTGTAGATGGAACAGGAGGATTACCTAGACATACTGGTAAAATTAATAGGAACCTTAGGGATTCATTTCGTGTTGAATACTCCAAGTTAAGAAAACAATTTTCACGCTCAGTGAGGCGGAAGTTTCTAAGGAGGCGTTGGTGAAGCTGAGCCAAAAACAAGTTCTTTCAACATGCACAGCCCCCGCATGTCACATTCTATCATTTAGCTAAACGAAGACGGATCTTATTGAAGTTTCCGTACAAGAAAAATAGAAAAAGGGCTTCCATAATCCAATGTTGGAGGAACAAAGAAGGAATGAAACCGTCGATAAGCGCAAGGAATATGTATTAGGTTGTTGACGAATTATTTGCCGTTTTTTTCAAGCTTCTGTTGTGCGCCTAGTTGAGAAGCTTCCGAAAACATCCAGATAGCATTCGATAGAGAATTATTTGCTCTTCTATGAGATGTATCTGCTATTTACAAAACCTCGAAATTTTTGATAACTTTTTGACCATTGAAGTTGAAATCAAAAATGAGAAAAATTGACCCCACCGACAGTGAATTTTCCCTGCTTCGTTTCGCGACTTTTTGCAAAATCGTAAATACCTTCTGAAAGTAAACAAATTCCTCTATAAAACGGTATACAGTTTGTTTTGGTTTTCTTTGGTTTTTGTTTACTTACAAAACGTCAAAGTGGGGTATCTCAAAGAAGACAATAATTTTTGGATGCTTGTGCTGCCTTTCTGCCGAACGTTTTATATGAGCTCTAAACACGTCACGAGAGAGCATTTGTTGCTCTATCAGATGGTAGGTTTATTTTTCCATGCTAGCCGTTTTTTAAAACTTTTATCATGAAAACGTTTTTAAAATTCCTCGACGTGTAAAGCTTTTCGTTGAGAACCTTCTGCAGGATCATTCGAAAGAGGAGGATTTGTGCTATGAGGAGGTGCATCACAGATTTTCAATCGCGCCAGGTTTTGTTAACTTTTAGGTCGACAAAGT
Organism: Nippostrongylus brasiliensis; assembly: GCA_030553155.1. Lineage (NCBI taxonomy): Eukaryota > Metazoa > Nematoda > Chromadorea > Rhabditida > Heligmosomidae > Nippostrongylus > Nippostrongylus brasiliensis. The sequence continues at coordinate 28,742,694 of CP130736.1, read as the reverse complement.
GGAGGTTCGACGGCTCGCGTGGCCGCGCTGTGCGGCCAACGCGACGGCCGCACGCGCACCCCCTCAGTAATTGCTCCTCTTTCGAATGGTACCTGAAATTGTGCAAAAGGTTCTCAACGAAAAGCTTTACACGTCGAGGAATTTTAAAAACGTTTTCATGATAAAAGTTTTAAAAAACGGCTAGCATGAAAAAATAAACATACTATCTGATAGAGCAACAAATGCTCTCTCGTGACGTGTTTAGAGCTCATATAAAACGTTCGGCAGAAAGGCAGCACAAGCATCCAAAAATTATTGTCTTCTTTGAGATACCCCACTTTGACGCTTCGTAAGTAAACAAAAACCAAAGAAAACCAAAACAAACTGTATACCGTTTTATAGAGGAATTTGTTTACTTCCAGAAGGTATTTACGATTTTGCAAAAAGTCGCGAAACGAAGCAGGGAAAATTCACTGTCGGTGGGGTCAATTTTTCTCATTTTTGATTTCAACTTCAATGGTCAAAAAGTTTTCAAAATTTCAAGGTTTTGTCAATAGAAGATACATATCATGAAAGAGCAAATAATTCTCTATCGAATGCTATCTGGATATTTTCGGAAGCTTCTCTACTAGGCGCACAACAGAAGCTTGAAAAAAACGGCAAATAATTAGGTAACAACCTAATACATGAAATGTATGTATGGAATCCCTCGAAGTATTATATTGTTAGTCGAAAATGCAGCAACTTCGCTTTAAAGACACCACTGTTAGACTGAACACATTCATCTAAGCATTTATTCACTACACTTAATGAAGTCAAGCCAATTTTAAATTAGAATTAATGTATATTAAACCATGCCATGATTGGAAAAATTATTTATAGGACTGAACAGCTGAAGCGATCAAAAAAAAAGAGACAAAAGGCTAAGAACAAGCAGATCAGTGGCTAATAATTTCGGAGCTAAGAGTACATATGAACGTAGATAATGTACCGGTGAGCATCCGAGCGAAGGTCTAGTTCGAAATGAACTCATTCCAACTTCGGTGGTGTACTTTGAAGTGAGAATCAGAAACTCACTGTCATATTTGTAAAGGCTTGTTTACAGTCGTGCTGCCAGCAGCAGCAGCAAAATGGGGGCGGGGCGTGGGCCCAAAATTCTGCTGAGGAAGTTGTCGTGGTGGGACCAATACAGTCCCCTTGGAACGTTGCCGAGGGCGAACGAATATGGCTGCCTGCGACCCACTCAAAATGGCGCGCCAATCGTACGGTATTATTCGCGATGGGACCCCTGCTGCTGCTGTCGATACTTGAAACACCCCCCTGCTGTCGGTCTGCTGCCGGACGCTGCAACTGCGTTAAACCCCCTATCCTCCACTTCTGCTGCTGCTGCCGGCAGCAAGACTGTAAACAGGCCTTAAGAGAAGTGATTATCAGAAAAGCATCATAGCACAAATGTTGAATTAGAGTTCCCTAGACACGCGCCACTGAGAAAGGCACTATTTTCAGGAACCATCTTGAAATGATACGCACCTTCGAGTAAGCTAGAAAACGTAGCCGGCGCAATTGAAACTATTCACGTTTATATGAAAAAGCTGCTGGCGCTCGAACCATAAAACTCATATGTACGAGTTGTGTAAACTGGAATGTGCTCGGGCACGATGCGATGCCTGGTAGAGGAGAGACGGCGATTCATTTTTTTCGTTTTCGTGTGCACATATCTTCGTCGCCATCTTTGTTTTGTCATCGTATTTACTGCACTGTTGCTGCCTCTGTTTAATCACACCGGCTCACCACGTCGACCAAGCAGAGAATAGCAGCACTGGACGCAAACAACGCCTTCACTCGAGACTTTGAGTATGTTTGAGTTTAATTACGGTTTATAAAAAATTTCACAACTATCAGAGATGAAATGCCACATGCATCACTGAGGCTACGTCGAACACTTTTTCACACATTTCCCGTCAGAGTCGCGTAGCAGTCCTTCCCTGCAAAAACATCCCCTGACACACACTGCGATACAGCCAATCTGAGCTTGATTTGGCGCGGTGCATGTTGATGGACAGGCAGATCCGCACTCTTGGTATTCCTCGTTTTCGTAGCATTCTACAAAAAAATTACTTCAAACATCCGTCTGTGAGCATTCTCCAAAACGCAAAATAAACGAACAAACAGTTTTTACCGTCGCCTTTGTCGTAACTCACAATACAAATATTTTCATTGAATAAAAACACACTGCTGTAGTCACAAGAGCGTGATTTATTGAATGGTGAAGAAAGTGAAGCCGGAATTTCAATTTTCACGTGTGTTTTCTGAACAAGGCGACGATCACAGAAGGTCAACTAGGTATATACTCTATATGTATTAGGTTGGTAAGTAAGTTCCCACCGTTTTTTCAAACGACTGCTGTAAATTTAGTTCGAAAGCTCTTGCAGAGTTTGACACAGCATTCGAAAGAGAATTATTAGCTCTTTCGAGCTGTATGTTTGTAATTTGTGATAATTCTGAATGTCATTGTTTTTTTTTGGCTTGTAAAGTGAAAAGCGAAAAAGTGAAAAAATAACCTCATCGACAGCGATTCTTTCTGCTCAATTTTAAAGGCATAAATACAACTTGATAAATTGTTCAAAAGACGATAATTTTTTCTATTAGACGGTATGTCATTTGTTTTTAATTGTATCGTAAATTACAAAGTTTTGAACCACTGAAGTCCGACCTTCGGAAGGCACGAATAATTTTTCGATGACGCTCCTGGTTTTCTTGTGTGCGCTCAAATTGACTTATGTGGAGTTTTCTATACAGAATTTTTTGCTCTATCAGAAGATATGTTTATTTTCAAACAATGATCGATTTTAAAAGATTTTCACGAGAAGGGCGTCTTGAAGTTTCTCGGCAGAGCAAACCTCCAGTTTCAATCTTTTCACCGAATCTCATACACCATTCGAAAGAGAAAGATACTCTCTACAAGATGGTCTATATAGCGTTTCAAACCCTCCCGCTTTTCATCGTTGTTTAGGTCGTTAAAGTGGACCTAAATCCGCACTCCTGGACGATTCGACGTCGCGCCGCACGAGCCCCACGCGCCACGCCTGCGATTTAGGTCCACTTTGACGGCCTAAAAAACAAAGAAAACAAGGGAGGTTTGAAACGCTATATAAACCATCTTGTAGAGAGTATCGTCCTCTTTCGAATGGTGTATGAGATTCGGTGAAAAGATTGAAACTTGAGGCTTGCTCTACCGAGAAATTTCAAGACTTCCTTCTCGTGAAAATTTTTTAAAATCGATCACTGTTTGAAAATAAACATATCATCTGATAGAGCAAAAAATGCTGTATAGAAAACTCCACATAAGTCAATTTGAGCTCACACAAGAAAACCAGGAGCGTCATCGAAAAATTATTCGTGCCTTCCGAAGGTCGGACTTCAGTGGTTCAAAACTTTGTAATTTACGAGACAATTAAAAGCAAATGATATTCCATCTAGTAGAGAGAATCATCATCTTTTGAACAATCTATCAAGTTTTATTTATGCCTTTAAAATTGAGCAGAAAAAAATCGGTGGTAATGAGGTTATTTTTTCACTTTTTCGCTTTTCACTTTACAAGCCAAAAAAACAATGACATTCAGAATTATCACAAATTACAAATATACTGCTCGAAAGAGCAAATAATTCTCTTTCGAATGCTGTGTCAAACTCTGCAAGAGCTTCCGAACTAAATTTACAGCAGTCGTTTGAAAAAAACGGCGGAAACTTTCTTACCAACCTAATATTATTCACGTTGGTAAGCCGTGCGATCGGTCTGTCCTGTCTTAAACTCGCCACTTATCAATGGGTCTTATAATAAAACGAGGACATCTTACTTATTTACTTATTTGCGCCCATCATAGACGTTCTTAAAAATAGATGCATTAGTTAAAGGAAACAGAGCGGTGCTTGACCACAAACGCTTAGTATAAAAACTCTAACACACAAGAAATTTGGAGAAAATGGTACTTTTCCTTTTAATGCCCAATTATTATATCACACCCAAGCGTATCATATCCTGCTCATATATTAATGCACATCCTTGAAGCGGTCTTACCATATCATGCTCGAGCCTATTATCAAGCTGTTAAACGAAATCAACGACTTATCTAAGCTAGAAAACAGCTTCATACGATAGCCTCTGAAACATCTCTCTCTTGGAAAAACCCATTCTTGCAAGAAAAGAACGGCTTTTTCTTTCTTATCAGGCAGATCAAACAGGCTGCACACGACCATAGGTGGATGTGAAATGGTATGATATCGAATAGCACGATATGACAAGACCGCTCCAAGGGTGTACATTAAGATACAAGCATGATACGGTTGGGCATGATATGATAATTGGGCATTAAGAGGAAAAGTACTGAAAAAATTATTTTACAACCACATAGACCATGACTACTATATGCTTCGTAACTGATTATCATTACAGTACCGGACGCGCCGCAACGATAAAACGGCGGCAGCGGCGCCTCGGAGCGCCGAAACGCGCCGTTTTCAAATACCTTCTTTAAAATTGGTTTATTTGCAAAAATAAGTATATATTCGGGCTTAGCAGCTTGAGATCTATCCCTCCATATACAATTTTCCCAAATTCGTAAAACTTGTTTTCAGTCGATTTTTTTGACCCCTCGATTTTCGGAGCCCGTTGCCACTTCGGTCCCTCGCTTGATGACTCACCAGCTCCATCCAAGACCAGTAATTCCGCTGAAACTTTACCTATGAGATCCTTTTGGTTGATGATCACGAATCTGATGTTTATTTAGCGTATTCGGAACAATTATAGCACTTAGCCACCACCCTGGGAACTCCGTTCACGACCACCAATCTCACTGAAACTTTGCCTAAGTGGTTCTGGTTCTGCAATGTCTCTATAATTCTATGCAGTAGATAAGGGGTTGGTGCATCCCTTAAAAATCGATCGACGCTTACCACTTCACCAGCTGAATGATTTGAAATCTCTCAAACAGTCTGAAAGCAGTCCGGTATAAGCGGTTCGCACGTTCGCTGAATGCGCCGAATTCGAGAAGGGTCCTCCAGAAGTTTTATTGTGTAGAGCCTTTTGTGAGGCATAACGAGACCCTGATTAAGCAACATTTGATTTTATACGAGCGCGTCGTCGCTGACCCTGCTCTCTGATTTCCCACAAAAACGGCGAAATTACGAAGGTTTTCCCACGAATCGTGAAAACTGCTCAGTGATCTGATGTCGGACGTCTTCCTGCTGTGCATTCCAGAGACTTTGAGAACTAAAGGAGCAATTCGACTCGCGTGTAATGAACCTTAGCTTTTTTGCGAAAATCTAGCTAGGCGGTTTCTACACCTTGGGGAGCACTTCGGTTCCTTTTTCTCAAAAGAGCTCTATTCTTCTCTTGTGAATCGAAAAGTGGACCATTCGAAAAGAATCATAGCTTGGATGAAAACCCCAGAAATAAGTCATAGCGATTTCACCTGTTTACGACCTAAGTAGAGCAAGCATATTATAACCCATGCACTATCAATCAAGTCCAAATTCCGAGGCCTTGGTCGAGTACATGGCGCAATCCCCACCAAACACATGCCAGAAAATTTTCTTCTTTCTTAGTTTTCATCCAAGCTATGAGTCGTTTATATCGGTTTACTTCGCAAAAGTTGTGGTTGGCGATACATTAGTAATACCATCGATTGATAATAAGATTTGTCCTAGGAAACGCGTGCGCCACATGATGGCGCACGCATGACCTACGCGCGCGGTCCGAGTAGCCAGCCACCGCGAAACGGCCTCGGTACGTTGTGGGTTAATTTTAAAGCGTCAAAATAATGTTACCATAAGTGTTTATTGCGTTGAAAGCAACCAATGCTAGTTTTTATTCAATGAATCTTCTCTCTGCTCTGTCGCTTAGAGGGTTAGGTGTTCCGCTCAATCATAGACCCTAAACCGCTTAGCACAGAAAATTCGGTCAAAGATTGAGTGAAAATTTGATGAGTACTCGAGTTTAACGAAATCAATCGAGACAATATTTTGAGGTTTCAGACTAGAAGGTCGCTGAAGTTTAGCTCACGTTTTGAAGGCACGATTATCGCAACTGGTGAATTGTGTAGACTCTTACACGAGCTCCCGTTAAATGTATCTTCAACTGCTGCAAAACTGCGGCTTTCCAAATTACTACAACTTTTTTGGAACGCCTTTCGGCTTGCTTAATGCTTCTTTAGGTAGCGACATACTGATCGAATTCGCTATTGCTCACTCTCTTTTCCCCATTTTGATCTAGATCTTATGGAAATGCATGCTGAAAATGCACGCTCTAACAATAAGACTCTGCTGATTTCAGCAGCCCAGGGACACCTTACCCTACCTAGGAGGCTTGTAGCAGTTCTATCTGAAAGAAAAAAATGAAAAACGAAGAACTAAACAGATCCGCTTACCGCCTGCGCAGTTCTCAACGCATGTGTTGTTCGAATTTCGATAGTATCCCGGTTTGCATTGACAGATATTCGGAATACATTCCAGTGTGCACCCTCTCTGAAAAAATGATTGTTAAAAGAAGTAGCTGTCGATCCGATAACTTAACATTTATTACATAACATTTAATACATGTGGGGACCACATGTGGAGAATTGTATTGAAACAAACATATCGAAATTACTCGCTTCATACAGCTGTGAGAGTCACTAGTTCAATAAATGATAATGACATATAAAACGAATATTGATAAAGCTGTAGAATAAGACTAAAGAAGCAGAGCAGGATAGTGGAAAAAAGTGGATTGGATAGAAAGCTTAATGTTTCCGCTTCAGGTACCTAGCTAGAAGTTTTTAAAAGTTTTACTATTAGGTTGGTGCAAAATTAATTTCGGTTTTGGACCGCAAACTTTAAAGTGCAATAACTCAGCTCAAACTCAACTTTTTTAAACAATGTAAGAACCATCGGAATCTACACATTTTTGCCAATGAACTGGTAACATTTCTACGCCTCTAGAGTGAAAACTGGGATCACGAGAATCGACGGAATCAACGAAGGCAGATTCAACATCGATCAAATCAGCGAATTGTTTCTGGCCTAGATAGTAGTTAAGAGATTGGAAAAAGTGGTGATCTGTTGGGGAGAGGTCAGGGGAATAGGGTGGGTGAGGGAGAACTTCTATACCTAATTGGGTCAATTTTTGCCGGGTGGTTTTCGAGGAGTGCGGCCTTGCGTTGTCATGCAGCAGGATCGGTCCACCTCTGTTCACCACTGCCGGATACAATTTTTGCAACTTTGCATACATTTGGTCTAAATCACAACAGCAGGACTCTGCTGCAACTGAGTGACCAGGTTGCCTGAAGCTGTGGTGAATTAGCCCTTTGCAGCACCACCAAACAGTCAACATGACCTTTTTCGGGTGAAGGTGAGGTTTAGGAAAATTTTTCGGTGGGACAACCTTGTCTACCCAAGCGAACCCTCGTTTCCTGTTATCGTACATGACCCACTTTTCATTAACAGTCACAATACAGCCGACGAACGGGTCAGATCTCAGGCGAATCAGATGGTTAGAGCAGATGTCACAACGTATGAGGCGCTGCTCCTCAGTCAGTTCATGGGGTATTCATTTAGACATTTACTTCACCTTTCCGATTTCTGCCAAATGCCGTCCGATTGTGGGGTGATGTACGCATGGGTCCTCTGCTAGCGTCCGTGTATTCGTCTCTGGATTTGCTTCTACTGCAGCTCTCAAATCTTCGCCATCAAGCGACGCCTTACGACCATGGCCGGCTTTTTCTTCAAAACCAAAATCTCCACATACGAATTTTTTGAACCAGAGTTGCACTGTCCGTTCGCAAGGACAATCCATGCTAAGGCAATGCTAAGATTGCGAGCCGCCTCCGCAGCGTAGTGTCCTAATTTAAATTCGTAAGCCATGATGACTCGATAATCGCGTCGGTTCATGATTGAACGAAGCCCTGTAAAAAGTTGCCTGGTAGCGTTAGGGCAGCAAGCATATAGGATTTGGAAAGATCGGGAAAAAACCTACCAAATAGTATGCTTGGCTTTTTCGAGATGAAATAATTTGGGTTGAAAAAGTGGTTTATTTGAAGGTACTCAGAAACCGAAATTAATTTTGCATCAACCTAATACTTTGTACATAGTTCTTGTATGAGACATTCAGCTTTGCTGAATAAGCCTGCAGCAGCTCGGTAGCTGAAGCCTAACTACTACAACCACCCAGTTTTCGGAGGGAAACGTAGAAACGAACTTCCGTATAATGGAATCGAAGGCTGCAAAGCTTCTGGGCAACCTAAATTATTCGGAATGTTAACTTTTTTCAACCAGCCTCTCAACCATCCACCCTATAATTCAAATCCAAAGAATAAATGAAGGGCTCGTTTCGTCCCTTCTCTTAGACGAGGAAGAGAAGAAAAAGAGAAATCAAGCCAATGAAACCCTTGTGACAACAGCATAGTCGAGCTATCGAACCCTGCCGGGATAACCAAGGCTTCAACCCCTCTGGATTCTAGTAAATTGGTATCAGAGTTTTGCCTGGGAATGACGAGACACTGACTTGGCTAGTTACTGTCCCCACATGTTACTGTGTGGCTAAATTCGCATTGACAATGCCTCTACATTTCCAAATGGAAGGCGAACGCGAGGCGCGTACTTATTGGACTCGCGCTCTGGAGACAACCTCTTTTCTTTTACTTTTATCATGTGTTGATATAGATGTGCAGTATTCAATTATTGATATGATTATGAAATGAGGGATACTGGTGGCGAGGTCCGCTCCTCCACGTTGGTGCCACTGGGAACTCCCCAACTAGCTTGGGGTGAACTGATCGCCGACCATCGAGTTCCGGCGACAGGCCCTGGTGAAAGGCCGGCCGATGGAGAAACATGTCACATCAAATGGCATGATGACGCGAAAAACTCATGTGAAAGCTACGGCGTCCGCGGGAACCGACGCCCACTCACGGAGCCCGGTGAGCAGTGAAAGTATGCGAGGGTCCGCCATGCAAGGACGGCATCGAGGGGTAACCAAGCTAGTCCACGAGTGTCAGAGCGAAGTTGTCTCGAAGCAGGAAAGACAACCTCGAGGGCCAAGTAAGCCAGCCCCAAGACCACAAATGGTGTCGGCATTGCCGTATCGGAGCGTTTTCGTGATTCCATTTCGGAGGTGGAACGTTTCAGCGACCGTCTCATGAAGATAGATCATGGTCATCACGAAAAATGAACGACTTCATTTCCTTACTGCGTATGCGCCGCAGACAGGCTGCTCCGAGCGGGTGAAGGAAGAGTTCTGGACACTGCTCCATGAAAAGCCAGCCGAGATGCCTCAAGAAGAAATGATTGTTGTGGCAGAAGATCTGAATGGTCATGTCGGCGCAAGAAAAGATGGATACAAATGCCATGGTGGTTTCGGATACGGAGCACGGAACGAAGATGGCGAGCGCATCCTCGAGTATGCATGCTCGCACGACCTTGTCATCACGAATACGACATTCCGTAAGCATCCGTCACACTTGATCTCCTTCTACAGCGGAATTGCGATGTCGCAGATCGATTACGTGCTCGTAAGACGTCGCGATGCTAAGTTTGTCAGCGATGCGAAGGTAGTGCCGGTGGCTACCCAACATCGGCCTTTGATCTGCACGGTGAAATTCACTCCGCCAAAGCAAATGAGGGTCGAGCAGTGTGGACATGAGCGCATCAAGTGATGGCGTCTTAAGGAAAAGGAAGCCGAAGTTATCGGTGGAATACGGATGCCCCCGATTGTGGATGTCGACGGCACGTGGCAGGATATGAAATCTGTGGTCTACGATGCTGCACGGTCCCAGCTAGGAGTGACCAAGCCAGGTCGACGTATGATTGACAGACAGACGTGGCTCTGGAAGAAGTCAAGGAGAAGGTTCGGGCGAAGAAACGCCTCTACAACGTCTTCCTCTGCAATAAAACGGTCGCAAACTGGTCCGCGTACCGAGAAGCTAGGAGAGCAGTTAAGAAGGCCGTGGCCATAGCAAAAGCTGCTTACTACGATGAAGTTAACAGAAGACTTGAAACGCGCGACGGTGAACGGCTTATTTACAAACGAGGACTCGACAGCGGCAGTCAGAAGATGTCGAAAAGTTCCACGGTGTTTATGATGAGCACGGCCAGTTGATAATGGATACGAAGAAGGTCATGGAACGATGGCGTGATTATTTTGAGAAGATCTCCACGGAAGAATTTCCTCATCCTCCGCTTCCTCACGCTGAACCTATACCTGGTCCAATCCTGCCCATCTCGACTGAAGAGGTGGTGCTAGCGCTGAGGAAGATGAAGCCTGGTAAGGCGACGGGACCGGATGACGTGGCCGCAGAGCTGTGGAAGTCGCGCCATTGGAATTCTGCCAACTGGCTCGCTACGTTTTTCAACCAGATCGTAGCGGAAAGGAAGATGCCCACAGAATGGCAGTCAAGCACGACGATTCCGATCTGGAAGAAGAAGGGTAGTCCAGCGGACCGTCCAACTTATAGACCAATTCGTCTGCTTTCTCACACCATGAAAGTGTTTAAGCGAATAATTGACAGACGAATCCGATACATCGTTGAATTATCCGTGAATCAGTGCGGCTTTGTTGCCAACTGTAGCATCACCGATGCCATCCATGCGGTTCGACTTCTAGTAGAGAAGCACAGGGAGAAGCAAAGACCTCTGCATCTAGCCTTCCTGGATCTAGAAAAGGCGCTTGACCGCGTGCCGCATGAGGTGATCTGGTACGCACTACGGAAACAGCTCGTTCCTGAAGAGCTTATAAATTGGGTACGGAAATTGTATACCGACCCGAGGAGCAGAGCCTGGGCAGCTGCTGGAATTTCGGCAGAATTTCCAATCTCGGTTGGAGTCCACCAAGGATCGCCACTCTCTCCTCTCCTCTTCATTGTTGTTATGGATGTTGTAACGAAAGATCTGCAAAGACCTCTTCCATGGACTTTGCTGTATGCAGACGATGTAATGCTTGCGTCCGACGACAAGAATGAGCTCGAAGTGCTAGTGCAAGCGTGGAGTGATCGACTGGCGCAGTTCGGTCTTCGTCTCAATGTAAGGAAGACGGAGTACCTTTCGACCAATGACCCTGGTACAATTACGATTGACGATACAGAACTTGTAAGGGTCAGCACCTTCAAATATCTCGGCTCAACGACAGCCTGCAATGGAGGCCTCAGCAGCGAGGTGAACGCTCGAATAAACAGCGCTTGGACGAAGTGGCGTGCGTCCACCAGTGTACTTTGCGACAGAAAAATACCGGAACGATTGAAGTCGAAGATCTACCGGACAGTCGTACGGCCGGTTGCTCTGTACAGAGCTGAGTGCTGGCCTGCCACCAAAGAAGTTGAGCGCCGCCTCAGCGTAATGGAAATGAAAATGCTGAGTTGGATGGCAGGCGTAACACTACTTGATCGTAAAACTAACGGTGAGATAAGGGAAAGGTTTGGGGTGGCTCCGATACCCGACAAGCTTCGCGAGTCCCGTTTGAGGTGGTACGGGCACGTGCTCCGAGCAAGTAACGACACGGTATGCAAGACTGGACTCGGTCTCGACATACAAGGTGCAAGACCGAGGGGGCGTCCGAAGCAGCGCTGGCTGGATACGATACACGCGGATTTGAAGGCAGAAAGAATTCATCCAGACCACGCGCGGGATAGAGCGGTGTGGCGTCAGAGAATTGCTGAAGCGGACCCTGCTTCAAAGCGGGATAAACGCTAAAGAAGAAGAAAATAAGAAGATGAAATGAGGAATACTCACATCTTCTGAACTCAAGCATGTCTGCTCACATCCCGTGCCGCACTCGTAGAGCTGCTCGCCTGGGGGACAGCACTGGGCTAAAAGACATTAAAAGAGTAACGTTTATAGAAATTGCTTTATAAAAATTTACATAATTCAGAAAATCTGCTTGGCTTTACTTTATTTCTGATTTTTGCTTATAACCTAGGGAAATGAAGCTTTCATATATTTACATTCTATAATGCCATGGATGGTCTCGTTAAGGAAGTGTTTCACATCGCGATTTTCTTCTGACTTCCTTAAACTTTAAAGGAAGTAGCACACACAATTTTTTAGTCTTTTTTTTTAGAATTTTTTAGAGTCTCGTTACCATTTTATTCAAGGTTTGATTCATTTTCGCTGTTGCATGAGTGAAAGAGTGAACCGTAACCGTTGCTCACCATTTGAAAAATGGACGACGGATGCAGCGAAAACCAGGTTCATCTGAATGGACATGTGATGTTTATGGTTCAGTAGGTTTTTCACATTTGTTTTTATTTGCTTGATGGATATTCTAGGGGGAAAGCGAACGTGTAATCAATGTTGACTACAGGAAGTAACTTACAATTCCACCGTGATTCATCTCTTCTTCTCAACGTTTTCCAGATCGACAAAGCCAAGTTCTGAAACAGATGTACAACCAACGTTTTTCGAAATCCCTCAAAACCTGCTCTATTGTTATATATGCCAACGAATTTCATATTTATAAGGATTAATCCAGGCTAGAGTTTTTGTGACAACTAAAAACATCGTCTGCTATTGTGGGAGCGGAAAAACAGTAATCCTTGATTGATCCCACTCCCGATTCGGCATGTTGTACGATCAGTCGCCAAAAACATGCAAAATTCATTGAGCGTGATGTTCTAAATGATCTACTTCCCTTAATTCTCAAATAAAAGACAACAACAACAAGACAAAGTAACAAGCGAAAACTAAAAGAGTAGCTCGTTCCGTCCCCACCATGTACGAGCTAATCAATCAAAATATAAAGCCACTCCCGGGACTCATCAGCATAGGAGGAGTGGCTTTATCAATGAATGAATAAGAGAAATAATTGAGAGAAAGGAACTAACCTGTACACTAGTGACAATCCAAAGGTATGTAAGCTGCCTATCCAAACTTGTGAAGCAGACGCTGCAAGGATCGGTATTAATAATATTAGGTAGAAGGAGAAAACATGAGGTGAGAATACGTACAAGTATCATGGAACCGTGCCGGTAACACATTGATAGGAAGTCTAAAGGACGCGGGAAGGAGCGCGGGAATTGTGATAAATGGCGATGAGGTCCGGAGATCATAGATCAACTATCATATAGCTGGAGCAATAGGACAGAAAGCTAACATATAGCTGGAGTAATTAGACAGAAAACTAACCAGTATAAATTTTGTTAGCAAAAATGCTTATCTGTTTACTGAAACCATATTTGAAAGCTATATATCTGTTCTTTTTAATGCATTTTAGCAAAATGTAATGTATGACATGGGTTGGTAGCCTATATCTAACAGGTTGCTTCTTAATTGTGTAAACCTAAGTATAAAGTCATCTAGAAGTGTACAAGTCCTAACTAGCCTTAGTATTTAAGTGTAAATAGTAGAGTGTTTCACTTTATCGCTAATATATGTTTTGGAATGTAGAAGTCTTATAACTTTAAATTTGAAATTATCCGTCTTATTGTAGATTTTTATGAAACATATTCGGTATGAAACCATATATGTAAGTCTAAATAATCGCAACTGCTGTGATGATTATTAGTAATATCAAAGTGTAATATGTTTCTATACATGTCTGTTAATATACTAGATATTTGAATATTGCCTTTAAAGTTATGAACTATTAGTATGCCATCCATATATCTGGAGGGTTCAGAGATTTTACCATATTGGTTGGTTTTTAAACTATAATTATATTCCAAAATGGAAACTGTAAGGTCGGCAAGTAGGGGGCTGTAATTACCTCCTTGTGGTACTCCCGTTTTTTGTTTGAACATCAATCCACCAAAATTGCGCAATAACTGTTATCGAGAAGAACTTCTGTCATGAGGATGATTTCTTCTTTCTTATAATAGTTATATTAGTGAACATGTTGTTAAAACCTGCTGAGAAGTGCTTAAGATTAGGTCCTTTTATGGAGCAAAGCTTATCTTTAATGTTAATTTTATTGATAGACCAATAGCCTAAAAAGATTCTATTTCTTTTACTGATTGATCCAACATAATTAATAAAATGTTGTTTGATATGATTAAGTATTTTGTTAAGTTCCAGTACTATGCTTTTAACCGAACTTCTAGATGCTCCAGTAATGTATCTAAACTTGACTGGTGTCTTGTGAAGTTTAGGTATTGCATAAATGTAGGGTATGTGTGAGTTTTCACTAGTTTTATCTACCTGAAGATTTTTAATAAGGATTTCATGCTTATTAATTATTGTGGATTGAGTTTCACCAGAAAGCTCATATATATTACTACTTCCGTCCACCATGTGAGTATTTATGTTGTATCCTAGCGCTTGGCTTAATATTCTGGTGTATAGTTTTTTACAAACAATTCCGTAGTTATGACTTGCTTTATCTAGAGGGACAAAAACTAAGTGCTTTTGTAAAAATCTAAGGTGACTTTTATTGTATCTTAAATCATTGTGAACGTTTCGTTGGATTACAAGAGCCTTAAATAATTTCGGCTTGATTCGTTGTTCAAAAGCGTTATTCAAAAGTGTATGCAGTTGGACACACTTTTCTTTATTAAGTTTGGATACCTTTCTGAATTTAACTGTTATATCCATAGTGTTACTATTAATCCAATTTACAATCAATTCTTCATTTAACATAGGTGGCAGCCTAAACTGATTCATCTCTTCTTCTCAACGTTTTCCAGATCGACAAAGCCAAGTTCTGAAACAGATGTACAACCAACGTTTTTCGAAATCCCTCAAAACCTGCTCTATTGTTATATATGCCAACGAATTTTATATTTATAAGGATTAATCCAGGCTCGAGTTTTTGTGACAACTAAAAACATCGTCTGCTATTGTGGGAGCGGAAAAACAGTGATTCTTGATTGACCCCACTCCCGATTCGGCATAAGGTACGATCTGTCGCCAAAAACATGCAAAATTCATTGAGCGTGATAATGAAGTTCCGAATGATCTACTTCACTTGATTCTCAAGCCGGAGGCGAAAGACGGAACACGAGAGTTAAGGGTCGGAACGAAACCAGCATATACAGGGTGCAGCAAAAGTTCTTGGACACAGATATTTGGCCGCACAAACGGCCCGTCTCAAGCAAATAAGATAAAATTCATAACATTCATTGCCTTTTACCACACACACATAGAAAAGGATCTAAGTCTCGAAATGTCCCCCTTTCGAATGAATGCAGTCCCTAAGTCTCTTAAGGAACGCGTCTACGGCGGCACGCAGGTTCACCGACGCATCTGAGAAAATCGACAGCCTCTGGGAAATCCTGAAAGACGTTCTGAAGAAAGAAATGCTTCCGCGGGCTTCTCAATATTTCGAAAACACCACTCGGACCTATCAGCAAGACTCTGCACTTGCCCATAGTGCCAAAGTCAAACAGAAGTGGTGCGTCGATAATTTTCCTGATTTCATCTCAGCAAAAAAGTGGCCACCGAATAGCCCGGACCTTAATCCGATGGATTATTCAATCTGGTCCATATTGAAGAGCAAAGCCTGCACAACATCCCGCGCAAGTTCAGATCCTTTTAAAGCAGACTTGAAGAAAGCCTGGGAGGAAATTGATGAAGATGTCCTGCGTGCAGCCGTAGACGCGTTCCCCAAGAGATATAGGGCCTGTACTCGTGCGAAAGAAGGCCATTTCGAAACTTAGATGCTTTTTTATATGTTTGTGGCCAAAGGCAATAAATGTTACGCACTCTGTATAGTACCGGACGCGCCACAACGATAATACGGCGATAGCGGCGCTCCCGAGCGCCGTTTCGGTGTACACGCACGGTTCACCGGGCTGAGTAAACCGCAGTTCATTTGCGCCCCATTACCAACGGGGGGCCACACGTGGTAGCTTCTTCGAGCCACCCCGTTGGGGCTCCTATGGCTAGTTTTGGACGCTAGGAGAAGGCGCACTGCATGCTTATAGGCGGTGAGGTGGGTTCGGAGCCTAGTCGGTGGTGAGTCACCAAGCGATCCGAAAATCGGGGGATCAACAAAATCGACTAGAAACAATTTTAACGAATTTTGGGAAAGTGTGTATGGAGGGATAGAGCTCAAATTGCTGAGCTGGAATATCTACCTACTTCTCCAAATAAATCAATTTTAAATAGGTTATTGAAAAAAGGCGGGTTTCGACGCTCCCGCCGTTTTACTGTTGCGGTGTGTCCGGTACAGTGGTTTCACCCTCGTTATTGCAGGTTGTTTCGTACGACCTCAAACTTGGGTAATTAAACCATTACATATGATAAAGCATACATAACGTATAAACACGGCGATATGACAGCAATATGATAACAGCGTAAAGTGCAAGAAAGGCAATACCAAGAAAAGGCAATCTCAAGCTATCAACGATAACTGTTAACAATCAATTATAGCGAGTGGTTAAGAGGAAAAAGCGGGATGGCGTGTTTAACTGAAGACTGTGCGCGGGGCGGAGCTTCTATTGCTGAAGATGTGCTCGGCGCCTCCGCGTCCTGCGTAACAAAAGATCGCGGTCTTTCCGCGATACTCCCCACCGGGTTGTGGTCTTGTTTACCCTTGCTGTAGAAAGTTATTGCTTCTGATTATGGGTGTTAACGTTTCCATTAAGTTTCTGTTGTTTTTCACGCTTGATTCAGATTTTTGTACGATGGAATACTGCATTCCATGAACACACACACGAATGAGAAATTCAAACTCTTTGAACTTTTATTTGAAAACAGTCATGAGCAAGCGTGACACTGCGAACTGCGTTTGTAAGCGGCTGCGGATTGCTCGAACCTCAACCTTCAATTTATCGCACCACAGCTCCAAGTACTTTAGTCGGTCTAGGCGGACCGTGAATGGCATATCGGCGAGTCCTATTTTCTTTACGCGGTCGTGGAAGCAAGAAATGTTTGTAGAAAGAGATTCAAATTGAAGTACCGTGTCTGCAATTTGCGAACAAAGTGTGCCTGCGTCCGGTAGAAATTGTAGTGCGGCTCGAAGTCCTTGGACATCTACGGATTGGCGGCGTTGATGGGGTGGACTGTGTGGCTCATCGTGTAGTGATAAATCAGGCGACTCGATCTCGTAATCACTTTCGGTGAACATGGTGATCTAAAATGGGTGTCTAATTACAAGTTCTAATGAGAGGTGCCATTAGTGCGAGTGTCAAGCGTGTGTACATATATTACAAATCGTGACTGACTGCTGTGCTCAAATCCTTTTTTCGTGAGGTGCTGTCGGAGGTGCTCTGCGTCTATAACGTGCGGCGATGCAAAGCAGTCGACATGGCAAGCACACAATGATTCTGACGAGTCGAAAGCCGAAGCGTAAGCATGATAAGCTCAGCCACTGTATGGCCATATAGGAGGCGATCAGTGCCAGTACTCCGACGATCAATGCCACTATGAGCGTTTTGTACCAGCTGAGTATCACGTCGAAAATATGTGGAAAATCGGGCCAGGCGATTTCACGATACACTGCGTTAGTCCCCATCAGAGACGCGAGAGGTGTGTGCACGTCTTCAACGTATTTGAGAATACCCCTTAAGACAAGGTAACTCGTTGCTCCTCCACATTGTATAGAGCAGTTGAGTGACTGTCTGGCGCTGTTGAAGTGGAAACGTAGCTGGGATTCTACTCCTTTCGGCGTGCATGGTACAACGAACGATTGTTGCTCGCAAACGATCTCGGCTGTGGTCTCGTCGTTGGATTTGCAAATAGTCCGAGCGACTGCTCCCTGCGCGCACTGATAACAACCTTCGAGGGGCGCGTTGGATGCGGAGCAAATGTTGGCTTTATTCCATACTGTTACTGCGTTCACGGTCGTATTGAAGTTGAGAATTACATCTGCTGCGACAAAGTGTGGAATTTTAGCTATCACGTCTGTCCTTCGAGTCTGCATTTCCCACTGTGGTGTTTTCAAAGGAAGTTTCATCTGTAGTCTGTTGAAGTCGTGTTCCACGTCGTGGGTATCACATTCACAGCGTACTCTGTTCTCTGCTGCGTAACATCGACAATCATCTTCCATCGTACAGTTCATGAGTATTGCAGCTTCGCGAGAAGCGCAATGGATGGGTGGTCGCTGCGGAAATTCCCGAATAGCTACGTCCTTGCCGTCGGACACAAAATGAGCTTGCAGGGATGGAGTTGGAGGAAGAGTAACCGCTGTCGTGGTGAGGCGTAGTGATGGGAGCTCTATGGGAATGTTGGGAAGGACTCGTAATACGTAGCTGCGGTTGTTTTGTATTGGGTTCAGTTCTATTATCGTCAGCTCCAGTTTGACTTCCTCGGTCCAGCGTACACAGTGAAACATCTCGTAGGTTTTGGATTAAAACCATGAATGACCTACAATCAGTCACGACAGGCGCTAATTAATATACCTCTGTAGGATATCTGAGTGAAGTTACCCCATCGCCTCAGTGGATGGAGGAGGCATAGCACATAGTTACAGTACCTGCGTCATCCATAGACATGAAAAATCAAAATTCAGAGCTGCAAAAGCTGCAAAATGCTGCAATAATGTAAACCGTAAAAAGCTGTAAAATTTGGAGATGGTAGCGATTGACGAAAATCGGTCAAGACTTGACCCGCTGATGAGAATTCCACTTTAATTTCAACTGTTCCCGCATGAGCACAAAAGTATTTTGGAAGTTGTGCGGGGAAAACAGTTCGTGTCAGAGGAACACTCTAACAGGTGAGCGGGTTAGCAACTGTGGTGGAATATTCCTCATCACGTTAGAGTTTCGCCTCGATGCGAAAAAGGTGGTTCAGTGGAATGCCTATTGGGGTGACCAGCCCCGCTGGTTTACAACATCAAGACGAAAGAAGACTGAACACGAGTGCCCGACAGTCGGCGGGCGGACCTTTCCGAAGAGGATCCGCCCTCACATACACCAACCGAGGGGTCGCGGATTGCGACACTACGTTGAACGTCCAGCTGTCAGTAGCAACGTAACCGAATACCGATTCGAAAGGTCACCCTTCGGAATAAATGCCTTTCCGAGCATCCTTAATATGGCGATTGTGACTTATTTGAAATCGCAAAACGATCAACTGGCCGACGAAACACTGCTGACAGCTTCAACACCTGAAGAAGCTCTGACCAAGTACAGAAAATTAAAAGAAATGTTCGCCGAAATTGGAATGAACTCCAGAGAGTACGTCTCAAACAGTGAAGCTGTCAACGGAGGGATACCACCGTGTGAGCTCCAGATGAAAAAATAAAACTGCTGGGAGTCCGGTATGACACAGCGGAGGATGAGTTCTCCATTCAAATCGGTGTGCACTTCATAGAAAGGCTAACGGAAAGAGACGTGTTCAGCCGACAAAATTCGATCTACGATCTATTGGGACTGGCTGCTCCACTGCTAGTAAAGTTGAATGAGACAAACGAACTCAAGCGCTCGCTGGATAAGGACATGCCATAGGCAATGTCGCCGCGAGCGTACCTCGCGCCCTCGTAACCGGTCCGGCTCACACCTCACAATACAGCCTATGGGCATTCTGTGACGCCAGTGAAATAGCGATGGCGACGTCCTGCTACTTGAGGCATGATAACACATCAAAAAATAGCCCTTTATTGAGCCGAAAGACTGGACTAACTTCCAAAAAGAGTAAACAGACTATACCGAGGCCAGAATTACTGGCAATTCTTATGGGACTACGCCTTTGTAATAATATCTGTAATAACACTTCGAGTCTTATCAAAGGGGTGAACATTATTACAGATTCAAAGGAAGTTGCCCCAGCGTGAATAAAATCTTCAGGCAAATTACCAGTATTTGTGCAAACCAGAAGGAGAGAGTTGATAATGTGGTGAAAATTCTCCGAAAGAAACGCGTTAACGTGAATTTCTATCACGTCCCTACCGCAGGAAATCCTGCGGATGCGGGGAAGAGGGGAATTTCGGCCACGAATTGGCCGAATTGGCCGAATACGCGGACCAAGGTGGTTTGAAAAAACACTTGAAATCTGGCCGCTAACACAAATTGACTGCATCACGAACAACAAGCCTATGAGTCAGATAAGGAAACACCTATAGCAGTTGTTGAAAGAAGTGAAAACTGCCTAGCAAATAAAATCGAGAAGATAATCGATTTGAAAAGAATATCTCGATTGACAGTTGCCAAGAGAGTAGTTGCTCTCGTAGGAAAGGGCCTGCATAAATGGGTACAGAGCATTAACAATAACAGGTCGATCAATGTACAGACGACACTATTGCGCAAGTTCTCCGTTGGCTCTCCAGTTACTGCGTCGCACATTGCGGCAGCCGAGAGCGTAATAATTATTCAAGAACAGGGCGGATAGAAAATAAACGATTTGCAAAAGCGTTATCCTCATAAGAAGCTAAAAATGGACGACCTAGGCATAATACGGTACGTCTCCAGACTACAGAACGCCTGCATTACTGAGGATACGAAATCACCTATTTTCATACCGTACGAATCGGATCTGGCCAAGTCAATTGTGGCTACACTCATATAGAAACGCGCATTGCGGCAAGGAACATATTTTGACCTTAATCCGGCAAAAAATCTGGGTACCGCGCCCATCAGTCATAATAAAGGCCTATACAAGGCAATGCGTGGTCTGTCGTAGATGTCATGGCTACCATTTGCACTACGAGAAATGGCGACATTGAAAAAAAGATCGCGTGATTGTATCAAAAATATTCGAAAACGTCGGATGTGATTTCATGGGACCAATCGAAAGCGTGACCCGTGAAAAGTGTACGTTTGTTTATATACGTGCGTAACGACTAAAGCAGTACATCTAGAAGTCGTTGAAGACAACAAACAAAGCGACCTGACAACAGGCGCGTTTTTGAGCAGCGCTTAAAAACGCGCCTGTTGTCAGGTCGCTTTGTTTCGAGAAGAGGCGGTCCCAAAAACGTCAGATCAGACTGTGGAACCAATTTCGAACTTGGTCAAAAAGTTACACAGAAGCTGTTGGAAGACGTTGAAAACAGAGAGAATACAGCACTGTGTCACAGGAGGTATAAAATGGGTGTTTAACCCACCTGGAGCCCCCTGGATGGGAGGTGTATGGGAGAGACTGGTGGGCTCAGTAAAAAGAGCGCTACAAAAGTTTTTCGGTAGAGAAAGGTTGACTTTCGCACAACTTTGTACTGCAATGGCCAGAATAGAGACAATTCTAATTACATGGCCAATCACGAAGATTCACAATAGTGATCTGAGTGAAATTCCGCTGAGGTTGATTGATTTTCCACGCGGAAACGTTCGATTTTCAATTCCAAGTGGCCAACTAGAGTCAGAAGAGTCAGAGAGCCTGAGATTCCGAGCTTATTCGACCTGCTGCTCAAGTGATAGAAGCATTGATGTTCTCAGAGACAGCGCCTTCCAAATTTTAGGAAAAATGGAGCCTCGATTACTTAACAGGACTAAGAGATTCCCAAACGAACAAAAGAGCGCATAGGTGGAAGTGCGCTTCGTCAGTTCCCACAATAGGCAAAGTAGTTCTCACAGAAGCACATGTGATACTCTCCCGGTCAAGTCCATTTGTTCGGTTTTGACTATCTTGGCTGCTGCTTTGTTCGGGTTGCTCATTGATTTCAATGGTATGACCCAACGAATGTTCAACGCCGAGGCCAATTTTCCGGCTTCATTGCGGTATTCATTCACAAGGGCTTCGAGTACGAATATAGTGTCATTCGCCTTAGCTATTGCTTCGCTAAATTGGCTGTCATTCTCGATTTCTTCGTCTTCACTTATATGTTCCTTTCTGTTCTTTTTGGACTCGACGAAAGTGTTTATACCAGATGAGCGGCGAAGAATACGCTCATTAAGTAATATTTTTTTTCAAAAATACTCCAATATAAAAAGAGAACTTGCTCTCAACGGCGCCGTCGAACTGCCGGTATTGCGAAATAAAGGAAAACCAACCAACCTGGAAGCAAACCAGACTTTGGTACCAGATGAGGAACGAAGAATACGCAAATAACTCGAAGTTTTGAACGAAATACAACCGTATGATGAATGAACTAACATTCAATGTCCGCGTCGAACCAGTAGAGCAACAGAATCGACAAGAATAATAGCCTGAAAGCAAATCAGGCGTCGGAAAAAGAAAGAAATGAACACAAGTCAAAGAAGGAACTTAATATGCGGTTAATAGGTGGAAAATAGCAGAGCAATACGCTTAAGTAAAAGAGTACTTTCAATGTACAAACAATTGCTAGTACAGTGCCCGCATAGCCTTTAGTGCTGTGGAAGAGAGAAGCTGGGTGGTCCTTGCACGAAAGCTTGCAATTTGTACTGTCTGCCGGTGCGCAAGGGTCCGTGAAAAACCTCGAAATTTATCGTTAAATTTGGAAAATTTGCCACTAAACTCGTTGGACTATTTTTAGCGGGAAACGCCGGTAGGTCCGTTAAATGTGTTGAATCGTTAACCGTTAAAAGAACACCGTGGTCGAAATCAGCTTTTTAGAAGTTTGTTTAGGAAAAACATGAGGCCGAGCGTCAAGTTGAGTGTCTGCTTCTCTTGAAACGTTGTCTATAAACTAATACAAGATGAAGATTCACTTGTTTAACACACTGTCTCCGTCGAAGAGAAGAACGTTATATCCGAGACGCAACAGGAACAAGTGTGAAATTCCAACATTTTATGAAAACAAAACAGACGGCCCCCATTTCCCTGACCCTTTAGGGCTCGCTTTGCAATGACACTTTTACGATGGGAATCTTGGGATTTTGAATGGAGTTTTTAGCATATCGTATAATATCTATGACGTTTCCGTAGGCCACGGATTTTAGACGATATGCTTGAAAGCTCCATGCAAGTTTTCAAAATTGCAAAATTCCGAAAATTGTGGGTTTTGACTGAATGGCGAGGTATTTCTCGCTTATTGGAAAGCTATACATGCGATGCGCTTTGCGAGCGAATGAGTCACGAATGAGCATTATTTGGCACTTACTGCCATTTCGTGTTTTTCATGAAAGAATGTATCGAAAACAATTTTGCAATCAATTCTTCATTGATCAAAGATTCCTTGCGTAGTGGAAAAGCTGAGTTCAATATCAAACAGCCTTGTACATTAGAATGGTCTGCATTGAAGGAGCCCTTGCGAAAATGGTAACAACCATTCGTTCGCCTTCAGAAATAACAACCTTTTCTTTGTCATTGTGGGAGCAGAATCTGAAAGAATGAAGTCAGGGAACCAATATGTGGCGAAATGTGATTTCACCTGTATCCGGACTTTGTCGCGTTTACAAAAGGTTTAAGCTCAACTCCACCATAAATACAGCCATCAATTCCGAATCCGTACGAAATCTGTCTTATTGTAACTTCGACCTTCTTGCCAGTTGGAGCCTATACAAGCAAAAATGAATGTTGTTTCTCGACACGCCGCGCAGAGTAAGATACGTTCGGAAGAATACCTTAATCCAGTAATAGCACATTTCGAAGTCGTCTTTGATAGTGTATGAGTACTCTTGCATTTTGCTAACGAGACTTTGCAATCTGTCCGTCGCACTCAGATCCTTTCCGCAGCCTTCTGGCTTAAAATGGTTTCAATGTAATTCCCACCTCTAGCTGATATTGAGCGCACCCTTAATTGCAGTCATTCGAACATTTCACTTAACAAATCCGCAGGCCTGCGCCCCTCATGCTGTGAAATTTTTCTGGGGAAAAAGTTTCATAAGAGTAGTAGCGGAATTAAGCAATGCTGTAGGAAACCGTAATCGTAATCCTGATAGTTAACTGGAATCGTTGACTTACCCTCCTATCGCACAGATCGCCACCGTAACCATTCGGACATATGCATTTGCTGCAGTTCCTCGGGTGAGGGAATCCTCCGTTTGCGCACTGTGCCTTATGACCTACGTTTTCGCATCTGTTTGAAAACCCCTCAATAGCAGCCGTTTCGTGATTTGAACTTATCATTTTACCGAAGCAATTGTAGTGCTTATTTATGGTGTAGATGTCAAAGAATGAAAGGATGTATGAGCCCATCGATTCTTGATAGTTCACGTCCTCCGCGAGCATGGTGGGCTGACGGTTGTGAGAAGCACTGAAGTTCCATGGTACTACATGGTACTACCACGCGAACTCTTACACAGTAACGAACACGAGCCCTCACCCTATTGCACCGTAATGCATGATGCTATCGTAGTCGTACGGCTGATCGTATGTGTCTAAGAAATCTGCTCCATAGATTGCGAATTGATCGACGAAATCTTCCTGTAATGGTTTTGCTAGCTGTTGCTGGTACACAATAGTCGTATTATTTTTTGAAATGAGATATGCTACTAACTCACCCGCACATTTTCAAGAAGGATTTTTATGTAGTTGTCTCGATCGTAGCGCGACATTGGGTGGAATAGACCAAGGGCATGACCGAGTTCGTGGACCACTATTCCGACCTGAAATTCGCAGGAAATTGATCCAAGGAAGCGCTTTCCATAGATTAATCCTTGGAATTACTTCAAATCATCAAAATTTATAAGCCATCCATGCGCATGCAAATTGACATTGCAGATTGCAAATTGACGAAATTCTCAATCTTCTCGCCAGATCTGACTTCAGTACGTCACTATTATCACTTTGATACTATAGATGTCCTCAACAGGAACTCCAGTTGAACTTTTCACTCGATACAAGAAATGGAATCTTCTTCACTTTGAGGACACTTTTCAAGATCACTTTGTCGAAGAGAACAGAGAACATGTCAAATTTCTCTGAATTTCGAGAATGCTAGAACACCTTGACGAGCCCACAAGGAATCTTCACATTTTCTGATGCTAACGACGTACAAATTCAACGTGCCCAATCATGAACTCAGCTACATGACGTACGATCATAATCCTTATGCTATTTCTCAAATTTTTTTACCTCTATTTTGTTTGCTTCAATTTTCAGAATGACACTAACAAAAAGGAACTCAACTCAACGGCTAAAAAGTAATAGGAAGAAATAAAACGAATGAAGAATTAACTGAGCATCTCAGTCTGTTAGGAAAGATCAGTTAATACAAGAGCATCCAGGATATTCTGCGATCTCAGGCAGGGGTCTCAGTCAGTGGTAGAAATGGTCCATTGCATTGCATCGTAACGGTATTCACATTGAAGCGTCGTTTGGTACGTTCTCGTGGTATCGTTTTGATTGGTAGACCAGTGGATACGGGATCATCACCTTACACGTAGAACGACGTAATATCAGTAGTCTGTAATTTGGAGAGTTCGAAACAAGTCTATTCTTTTCAGCCTAGCTTTGAGCTCAGAGAGAGTTGTTCCATTAAGAATGTCGTATGGTAGCAGTTGTATCCACCTTGCGCCCCTGAAGAAAATGGAATTATACACCTTAATATATTGATTACTCTCAAGCGTAGGACTTGTTATCGAAAGAGTATTGGTTCGACCTCGACATTGTCGGAACACCCAATATTTGCTTGGTCTAATTTTAAACTCACCCTTTAGTAGCTTATAACAAAACACCATGTCGCTGAATATTCGTCGATAGAGTAAGCTATCAAGTTTTAGGCTTCTTAACCGCATTCTGTAATTTGGGAGTGTAAGGGGGTAGTTTGTGTCCGGTTCGCATCGATACATCAATAGTTTAGTAAATGTTTGCTGAACTTTTTCTATCTTGTTTCAAAGTTTCTTGGAAAATGGACTCCAAACTGGGAATCCGTATTCTAGTAGAGGAATAAAGTATGCTCAATATGATTTCAAGTAAACATTCGGTTCCGAGCAGTAAATATTCCTAAAAATGGTGAATGAAACAGTAAAAGCTTTTCGGACTATGGTATTGACGTGCAACTCGAAGTCCAGATTTGAATTCATATATATCCCTAAATCTCTAATCTCACTTACTGTTCTCAGAGTGGAGCCGTTAAACGTGTAGTCTGAATATCTGGCTTTACATATGTGGAGAACTACTGTCTTACTCAGATTTACGGATATGTTAAAGGATTCGGACCATCGCATCATGTTGTTAATAGACTCTGTTAATGCGCCGTGGACCAGTTCATGGTTATCCTCATTATACTCTCCATATAACTTAATGTCATCAGCGTACATTTGGACTTTCACTAGGGAGTTCGCACTCAAACGTGTGGGAAGTTCTCTGGTGTACGGTAAGAATAATAACGGCGACAGAGCTCCTCTTTGTGGAACCCCACTAACGCATGCACGGGCTGAAGAACAAAAGTTGCCAACCTTGACATACATAAATCTGCACTCTAGATACGAACTTATCCATTGGAGGAGAGAATTCTTCAAACCCAACTCTTCAAGCTTGAGCAAGAGTTTTCGGTGATTAACTCTGCCGAATGCCTTAGATAAATCGAATAAGACGACGTCTATTGATCTGTCATCGTTAATCGCCATGCTCCAATCAAACATGCAATCAGACAATTGCGTAATAGTAGAAGCCCCCGAAGGAGAGCCGTGTTGCTCAGGAGGAATAAGTTTGTTTCTTAAGCACCAAGAGAAAATTCTTTCTCGAATTATCTTTTCTAATACTTTGACTGGTGTGGGAATTATGCTTATAGGTCTATAGGACGAAAGCAAATTGAAGAAACGTTTGGTTTAGGAATAGCAGTAATGATGGAGCTCTTCCACATCAAAGGTACTTCACTGTACATCAGAGAGATATTCAAAATCATTGTCTACGGCTTATACAGAGATAGAGCGCACATTCATGAATAATATCTGTGAAATTCCATCGTATGGAATAGACGTGGAAGGTTTCAAATTTTTTAAAATTCTCAAAATCTCATTTGGCTCAATTAAATCCTCATGCGAAATCGCAACTGAGTCAATGGGTGTGTTTCTCCTAGTGTCAAAGTTTTCTTCCCCATCGAAAGAGTTGAAGACAGACGAGAAATATGATGCAAGTCCTTCTGCTTTTTGTTTATCGTCATAGAACCGATTGCCAACTTCATCTTCCAGAACAGGCAGACCTGATTGCAATTGCAGTTTTCTGCTAATCACGGAAAATAATGCTTTAGTACCTTAGTAACTAAGGCCTCAGTAACACATTGCGCTAATCCGCAGCATTGGAAAAATTCTAGGAATTTGGAGGAAATAGCATTTTTCGCCTTCGAATTTAACCAGTCGACGTCAATATTGAAGTCTCCTAATAGAATCAAATGCTCTCTTGATAAGCAAAGGTCAACCAAAATTTCTAACAAGCTGTCATCATCACTTTTACTTGAATTAGGCGGTCTATAGGCCAAAATAATCTTAAATTTCTTGCGCATTGATGCATTCCAGACACAGTGTATCAGACCGGTGGTGACTAGTTTTACATTGCCTCAAGGTGAATCTACTTTTCGCAAGACAGCAGACTCCACCGCCGCTGTTACCGGAACGATCGACTCCGAAAACCATGAACGGATATCGACCAACAATCTCTGAACTGAGTGTTTCAGATGTCAACCAGCTTTCTGTTATAAACAACATATCGGGGTCAAAAAGGCTAAGGAACAGTTGCAAGTGGTGATTTTCTTATTGAGGCTACGCGCATTGAGGAGGAAACACTTTATATGTTGGGTGGCATCGAGGAAGCCCCGGTGTTTCCCGAATTCCCTCCATTTGGGAAGATCTTCGACGCGCTTGAGTTCGCCACGATATACCACCCATGCTCTTCTTTTTAGCTGACTATTACGTTCTTTGCACTTGATTCATATTCTTTTTTGCATTCATCCGACATGCTTTTCCGAACATATACGTTATGAAAGTCTGAGGAACGCAATTTGTATGAATTGGAAAGTGCAGTAGCCCAATGAGCTCGTGTAGGTAGAACAAGTTTAACTAAACGCGGGAGAGAGCCGTTTGGGTTACCCATGCGATAGATTTCTACCGGTTTACATTCAACGCCCAATACATCTAGAATCCGATCTACCTTACCTTCTACATCAGCTTGCTTTGGAGTTGGCCGAAGATTTGGCTCTGGTTCTGGGAGTCCGTATATTACCAAACTTCTAGCCCTTTTGTCCGCCTCCAGAGTATAGCCATTTCTTGCGAAAATTTTGCGGTAAGTCCGTTCAATAGTTTCGCGATGACTGGATTTCTGTTTCGCTCTATAGCCGCAGACATAATTCCGCTCACTGACATCTTAGCAATCTCATCATCTGAAGGACAATTCGCAATTTCCACCTCAGGTTCTGGCTTTTTGCTGTTTTGGCGTGTTCGAGGCTCAGACATTTTATCTGAGGGTCAAATTCCAAAAATCCAATAATCAATGAACGGTTTGCGAAGACGAAACCTGCGGTGGTACGCGAGTATAAAAAAGATTACTTATTCCTAAATGCTATTTCCTAGAATTACGACAATGCAAAAAAATTGTTAGATGACAACAATGCCTGATTCTAACTAGAAAAGAATAAAACCACAACGTAAGTTCAAAAAATGATAGATGTATGGGACTTAGCTATACGAGCGATGTGGAAGGCAGCCGTCCACTGACCGTGCAGCGTCGAGAATCCATCATGAAACTCATGAAACTCAAGCCGACTAAGAGCAAATTCGCAGTTAGCAAATGAGGAGTCCCAAATAGGCATGGCTTGACGACTGAACGCATTGAGATGATGTGATTTTACAGATGAGCAAACCATCAGGAAGGGAGGCTTTCTGTGCACTATGCAGTCTGCAGCAGCACCTGAAGGTTTCAATCGCATATAAGGCTGACGAACACGGATTAGCCACAACCGAGAAACGATTGTGGTCTTCTCTGGTTGTCACGACTCACCTATAAGCAACTTTCTCGTTTGTTATCATCACTAATGTGCCAACGAATTCTCTTACTCATTTCAGGCATGAGATTAATCCTCCTTCTCCTTCTGCTTCTAGTTGTTGCAACGCAAGCAGGTCTTCTTGACTTGAAGGGCAAAGTCAAGGACCTTAAAAACGATCTTAAATCTAAGGTTGAAGATCTTGGGTCAAAAATCAAAAACGCGACGGTAGCAAAATTCAAAAAATTTAAAGATGTAAGTCTCGCTGAACTTTCGGTCATAATAGTACGCAACGTGATGGATTTAGGCGCTTGAAAACACAGGAATAGAAAAACTGAAGAAAAAACTGTCGGCCTTCAAGGATAAACTGAAGAAGAAACTTCAAATGACGAAGGAGCAAGCAGCAGAAGTTGCGCAGAAGTTGAAGGTTCACAGATAAGCTCCTATGTTAGCTAGTTTTATGGAAGCAATATTTGCGACGTCCCACTGAAATTCAGTAGCTCATGGTTGACTAGGGTCATAACATTGCAAATGCTTCCGTTTCTTTTCAATTTGGTTTTTAGGAAGTTATGAAAAGAAGGGATCCTCCTGGAAACAGCACCGCGAAAACTATATCGGAAATCAATGCAGAGAAAAAAGTCGTCAGCAAAATGTTCCAGGGCGACATGGCGTTATCGAGGTAAACGTTCGCGTGATTCACCCCATCGAAATGAAATCAGGTCTCAAGAATCAGATCTTGGGAAATCGTTTTCCGAATAGTGCAATAATAGAGTCACATGTTTAGGACACAAGTGAATGGAATCATCGACAGCATGGATGGTCGGCAGAAGAGACAGGTCTACAAGGATATGACCAGATTGTGGAAAAGCGGCGTATTCTACGACTTTGATGAGGGCATAGGTTCGTTGAAAGATGGGAAAAGGTGTAAACAGTTCAAGTAATTTTTTGTGAATAATACACATTAAGTGATATTTGTGTAACATTTTGCACGCGCGGATTCCTATGAAACATAATATTGAAACAAAAAGTGCGAGTCAACAGGCGTGTATCGTTGTTTTTGGAACGACATTCTCCCGGTTACTCTAAGTATTACCGTTAACCGACTTCAAAACTAAGGACGTATTCAGACAGGGCGCTAAAAAGTGGGAAGAGGTGACCTGCATCAACTTTACGGAAAGCAAGACTGGTAGGGCAATCGCCGTTTTAGAACTGTAAGCTCTGTAACAGCTACCTGCATTCTATTCTACTTCAATTGCAGCTGAGGACAAGATCGTAGTGATCAAGAGTAACGGCTGCTGGTCACTCCTAGGAAGGAACGGTAGCGAACAGCCACTGTCTCTTGGAGATGGATGTGTTCATGTATGACTCATACGCTATTCGAAAGCTTGAGTCCAACGATACGGTCGTGGGAATCGATTACGGACCACGAATTCTCATCTAGGTGGCTGTAAGAAAGAACGTCCAAATGCGCATGAATGGCCTATAAATTTTGATGATTTGAAGTCATTCCAAGGATGAATCTATGGAAAGCGCTTCCTTGGATCAGTTTCATGCGAATTTCAGGTCGGAATAGTGGTCCACGAACTCGGTCATGCCCTTGGTCTATTCCACCCAATGTCGCGTTACGATCGAGACAACTACATAAAAATCCTTCTTGAAAATGTGCGGGTGAGTTAGTAGCATATCTCATTTCAAAAAATAATACGACTATTGTGTACCAGCAACAGCTAGCAAAACCATTACAGGAAGATTTCGTCGATCAATTCGCAATCTATGGAGCAGATTTCTTAGACACATACGATCAGCCGTACGACTACGATAGCATCATGCATTACGGTGCAATAGGGTGAGGGCTCGTGTTCGTTACTGTGTAAGAGTTTGCGTGGTAGTACCATGTAGTACCATGGAACTTCAGTGCTTCTCACAACCGTCAGCCCACCATGCTCGCGGAGGACGTGAACTATCAAGAATCGATGGGCTCATACATCCTTTCATTCTTTGACATCTACACCATAAATAAGCACTACAATTGCTTCGGTAAAATGATAAGTTCAAATCACGAAACGGCTGCTATTGAGGGGTTTTCAGACAGATGCGAAAACGTAGGTCATAAGGCACAGTGCGCAAACGGAGGATTCCCTCACCCGAGGAACTGCAGCAAATGCATATGTCCGAATGGTTACGGTGGCGATCTGTGCGATAGGAGGGTAAGTCAACGATTCCAGTTAACTATCAGGATTACGATTACGGTTTCCTACAGCACTGCTTAATTCCGCTACTACTCTTATGCAACTTTTTCCCCAGAAAAATTTCACAGCATGAGGGGCGCAGGCCTGCGGGAGCATGAGGGGCGCAGGCCTTGTTAAGTGAAATGTTCGAATGACTGCAATTAAGGATGCGCTCAATATCAGCTAGAGGTGGGAGTTACATTGAAACCATTTTAAGCCAGAAGGCTGCGGAAAGGATCTGAGTGCGACGGACAGATTGCAAAGTCTCGTTAGCAAAATGCAAGAGTACTCATACACTATCAAAGACGACTTCGAAATGTGCTATTACTGGATTAAGGTGTTCTTCCGAACGTATCTTACTCTGCGCGGCGTGTCGAGAAACAACATTCATTTTTGCTTGTATAGGCTCCAACTGGCAAGAAGGTCGAAGTTACAATAAGACAGATTTCGTACGGATTCGGAATTGATGGCTGTATTTATGGTGGAGTTGAGCTTAAACCTTTTGTAAACGCGACAAAGTCCGGATACAGGTGAAATCACATTTCGCCACATATTGGTTCCCTGACTTCATTCTTTCAGATTCTGCTCCCACAATGACAAAGAAAAGGTTGTTATTTCTGAAGGCGAACGAATGGTTGTGACCATTTTCGCAAGGGCTCCCTCAATGCAGACCATTCTAATGTACAAGGCTGTTTGATATTGAACTCAGCATTTCCACTACGCAAGGAATCTTTGATCAATGAAGAATTGATTGCGAAATTGTTTTCAATACATTCTTTGATTAAAAAAAAACACGAAATGGCACTAACAAGGGAAGCTTGTGAGCGATCGGTGACGATTCATACCGCAACCCACATGAGCGTGTAGGGCTTCGCATGAGGTTGCAACGATGTGTTCATCTGTTGTCGTCATCGCTATTTCACTGGCGTCACAGAATGCCCATAGGCTGTATTGTGAGGTGTGAGCCTGACCGGTTACGAGGGCGCGAGGTACGCTCGCGGCGACATTGCCTATGGCGCCGCATGTCCTTATCCAGCGAACGCTTGAGTTCTTTGTCGTTTGTCTCATTCAACTTTACTAGCAGTGGAGCAGCCAGTCCCAATAGATCGTAGATCGAATTTTGTCGGCTGACCACGTCTCTTTTCGTTAGCCTTTCTATGAAGTGCACACCGGTTTGAATGGAGAACTCATCCTCCGCTGTGTCATACCGGACTCCCAGCAGTTTTATTTTTTCATCTGGAGCTCTGTCACACGGTGGTATCCCTCCGTTGACAGCTTCACTGTTTGAGACGTACTCTCTGGAGTTCATTCCAATTTCGGCGAACATTTCTTTTAATTTTCTGTACTTGGCCAGAGCTTCTTCAGGTGTTGAAGCTGTCAGCAGTGTTTCGTCGGCCAGTTGATCGTTTTGCGATTTCAAAATAAGTCACAATCGCCATATTAAGGATGCTCGGAAAGGCACTCGTGTTTTATTCCGAAGGGTGACCATTCCACTGAACCACCTTTTTCGCATCGAGGCGGAGCTCTAACGTGATGAGGAATATTCCACCACAGTTGCTAACCCGCTCACCTGTTAGAGTGTTCCTCTGACACGAACTCTTTCCCCCGCACAACTTCCAAAATACTTTTGTGCTCATGCGGGAACCTACAATCTGTCACGACAGGCGCTAACTATTATACCTCTGTAGGACATCCGAGTGAAGTTACCCCATCGCCTCAGTGGATGGAGGAGGCATAGCACATAGTGTAAGACTCCAAGAACTTGTAATACACATTCTATCCTATTCATATTCTAACTAGAACTCCTCCGTTTGAGTCACCGATGAAAGCTATGTTTCAGATAGCGACGACGCGCGGCTGAGATGACGACACCGAGAGGACGGTACAAAAGCCAAGCGTTCGAGCTCCACGGGGAAGACAACGAGCCTGCCAGCCGAGAGGTCGAGAGGAGCCAGCCTCGCCCGCACGATTCCACTCCTTTCCCACTTCTACATATTGTTCCTGGTTTTGCCTTGTATTTCCTTTTGTTGGTGATCCTACTTGCATTTCGTATATAAATGTTCTCATAGTCTGACTCTGATAAATCTGTAATTGCCAGACTTATACTATAGTTACAGTACCTGCATAACTATGTGCTAAGCCGTTGAAATTAAAGTGGAATTCTCATCAGCGGGTGAAGTCTTGACCGACTTTCGTCAATCGCTACCATCTGCAAACTTTACAGCTTTTTACGGTTTACATTATTGCAGCATTTTGCAGCTTTTGCAGCTCTGAAATTTGATTTTTCATGTCTATGGATGACGCAGGTACTGCAACTATGTGCTATGCCTCCTCCATCCACTGAGGCGATGGGGTAACTTCACTCAGATATCCTACAGAGGTATAATAATTAGCGCCTGTCGTGACAGATTGTAGGTCATTCATGGTTTCACTGTCACGCTTACTCATGACTGTTTTCAAATAAAAGTTCAAAGAGTTTGAATTTCTCATTCGGCATGGAATGCAGTATCCCATCGGACAAAAATCTGAATCAAGCGTGAAAAATTCGGAGCTCTCCTGGGGTCATCCGAACTTCCGTCACATATTGTGTGAGCTCAATCCCCGCTCAGGCAAAATAAGGCGCTGAGCATAATACTGAAATGACTCACTTTCGTTCAAATGACTTATTACTTCATTTGCATGGTCTATGCATTAGGTGTTTGTATCGGATGATAATCAAAAGGAATAATTGATATAAAACACAAAATAACTCATTGTATGTTTAGAGTTTCAAACTTTTGACTTCCATCAGAACAAGGACATTTGACATGGGAGATGTCTCCTGTCCCGTCGCTGCAGTTGCCGTGTATGATTGTTGGTGACGGTACGCTGTGCACAATGCGAAACACTTTTACAATAGGAATCTTCGGATTTTGTATGGAGTTTTTAAACATATCGTATAATATCTATGACGTTTCCGTGGGCCATGGATTTCAGACGATACGCTTAAAAGCTCCATGCAAGTTTTCAAAATTGCGAAATTCCGAAAATTGTGGGTTTTGACTGAATGGCGAGTCTTACATGCGATGCGCCTTGCGAGCGAATGAGGCACGAATGAGCATTATTTGGCACTTACAAGGGAAGCTTTTGAGCGATCGGTGACGATCCATAACGAAACCTATATTATCGTGTAGGGCCTCGCACGAGGAATGTGACGATGTGTTCACCTTGCCGTCGTCACCTGGTTGATCTGAAAATCGCCGGTGAAATTTTGCATTGCCGCACATATAGGCTCTCCGCCAGCAGGAGTAGCGGGACGAGTCCATCCGCCAGCGTGACGAGGTGGGCGAGTGGATAGTGCTGCGTACTCAAAAGCTGATGATCGTGGATCGATCCCTCCGGGTGACTTTCCTTCTGCCTTCATGCGCTAGATTTCAAATTACACTCCTTCTGCAGTTTTGCCGCAGTTTCGAGATAGAATCGCGTTTGGGACGAGTGTGACCATCAGAGTACGCACCGAAGACAAAACCTGCTATGTTCGTGGCTCATACTTACCGTAACCAACCCAAACCCATCCCAAATTCAGAAACTAATGCCAGACTAATGTGATCAGCGCCCCGAATAACCCCGTAGACAAAGATTGGGCCCATTCGGTGATTTCGACCCAATCATTCTACTTTGACTACGAACCCCAGCAAGCACACGTCAGACACAATGATAAAAGTCGATGTCACATTTGTGAATTATGGATTTATCAGCGGTCTAAGTGATTTTTTCACTGACTCGCTTGACACTAGTAAGGTTGGTTAGGTCAGAACCACCGATTTAACCCAAACTTCGTCCACGGGGGTTATTCGGGACGCTGATCACGAATCTGACATTTGTTCCCGAATTTGGGATTGATTTGAGGTAATTACGGTATGTATGGGGCACGAACATAGTAGATTTTGTCCTCCGTGGGTGTGGGTAATCTGAGGGTCATACTCGTCCCAAACGCGATTCTATCTCGAGATTGCGGCAAGATTGCAGAAGGAGCGTAATTTGGAATCTAGCGCAAGAAGGCAAAAGAACAGTCACCCGGAGGGTGACCGATTCACGAGCATCAGTTTTCGAGTCCACAGCACTATCCACTCGTCACACTGGCGGATGGACTCACCCCGCTACTCCTGCTGGCGGGGAGCCTACGTGTGCGGCAATGCAAAATTTCGCAGGCCATTTTCAGATCAACCAGGTGACGACACCAGATGAACACATCGTTGCAACCTCATGCGAAGCCCTACACGCTCATATGGGTTGCGTTATGAATCGTCACCGATCGCTCACAAGCTTCCCTTGTTAGTGCCATTTCGTGTTTTTTTTTAATCAAAGAATGTATTGAAAACAATTTCGCAATCAATTCTTCATTGATCAAAGATTCCTTGCGTAGTGGAAATGCTGAGTTCAATATCAAACAGCCTTGTACATTAGAATAGTCTGCATCCTGGGGGCCCTTCCGAAAATGGTGACAACCATTCGTTCGCCTTCAGACATAACAACCTTTTCTTTGTCATTGTGAGAGCAGAATCTGAAAGAATGAAGTCAGGGAACCAATATGTGGCGAAATGTGATTTCACCTGTATCCGGACTTTGTCGCGTTTACAAAAGGTTTAAGCTCAACTCCACCATAAATACAGCCATCAATTCCGAATCCGTACGAAATCTGTCTTATTGTAACTTCGACCTTCTTGCCAGTTGGAGCCTATACAAGCAAAAATGAATGTTGTTTCTCGACACGCCGCGCAGAGTAAGATACGTTCGGAAGAATACCTTAATCCAGTAATAGCACATTTCGAAGTCGTCTTTGATAGTGTATGAGTACTCTTGCATTTTGCTAACGAGACTTTGCAATCTGTCCGTCGCACTCAGATCCTTTCCGCAGCCTTCTGGCTTAAAATGGTTTCAATGTAATTCCCACCTCTAGCTGATATTGAGCGCATCCTTAATTGCAGTCATTCGAACATTTCACTTAACAAATCCGCAGGCCTGCGCCCCTCATGCTGCGAAATTTTTCTGGGGAAAAAGTTGCATAAGAGTAGTAGCGGAATTAAGCAGTGCTGTAGGAAACCGTAATCGTAATCCTGATAGTTAACTGGAATCGTTGACTTACCCTCCTATCGCACAGATCGCCACCGTAACCATTCGGACATATGCATTTGCTGCAGTTCCTCGGGTGAGGGAATCCTCCGTTTGCGCACTGTGCCTTATGACCTACGTTTTCGCATCTGTCTGAAAACCCCTCAATAGCAGCCGTTTCGTGATTTGAACTTATCATTTTACCGAAGCAATTGTAGTGCTTATTTATGGTGTAGATGTCAAAGAATGAAAGGATGTATGAGCCCATCGATTCTTGATAGTTCACGTCCTCCGCGAGCATGGTGGGCTGACGGTTGTGAGAAGCGCTGAAGTTCCATGGTACTACATGGTACTACCACGCAAACTCTTACACAGTAACGAACACGAGCCCTCACCCTATTGCACCGTAATGCATGGTGCTATCGTAGTCGTACGGCTGATCGTATGTGTCTAAGAAATCTGCTCCATAGATTGCGAACTGATCGACGAAATCTTCCTGTAATGTTTTTGCTAGCTGTTGCTGGTACACAATAGTCGTATTATTTTTTGAAATGAGATATGCTACTAACTCACCCGCACATTTTCAAGAAGGATTTTTATGTAGTTGTCTCGATCGTAACGCGACATTGGGTGGAATAGACCAAGGGCATGACCGAGTTCGTGGACCACTATGCCGACCTAAAATTCGCATGAAATTGATCCAAGGAAGCGCTTTCCATAGATTCATCCTTGGAATGACTTCAAATCATCAAAATTTATAAGCCATCCATGCGCATTTGGACGTTCTTTCTTACAGCCACCTAGATGAGAATTCGTGGTCCGTAATCGATTCCCACGACCGTATCGTTGGACTCAACTTCAATAAAGCAAAAGACAAGCTTTCGAATAGCGTATGAGTCATACATGAACACATCCATCTCCAAGAGACAGTGGCTGTTCGCTACCGTTCCTTCCTAGGAGTGACCAGCAGCCGTTACTCTTGATCACTACGATCTTGTCCCCAGCTGCAATTGAAGTAGAATAGAATGCAGGTAGCTGTTACAGAGCTTACAGCTCTAAAACGGCGATTGCCCTACCAGTCTTGCTTTCCGTAAAGTTGATGCAGGTCACCTCTTCCCACTTTTTAGCGCCCTGTCTGAATACGTCCTTAGTTTTGAAGTCTGAAAACGGTAATACTTAGAGTAACCGGAAGAATGTCGTTCCAAAAACAACGATACACGCCTGTTGACTCGCACTTTTTGTTTCAATATTATGTTTCATAGGACTCCGCGCGTGCAAAATGTTACACAAATATCACTTAATGTGTGGTATTCACAAAAAATAACTTGAACTGTTTACACCTTTTCCCATCTTTCAACGAACCTATGCCCTCATCAAAGTCGTAGAATACGCCGCTTTTCCACAATCTGGTCATATCCTTGTAAACCTGTCTCTTCTGCCGACCATCCATGCTGTCGATGATTCCATTCACTTGTGTCCTAAACATATGACTCTATTATTGCACTATTCGGAAAACGATTTCCCAAGATCTGATCCTTGAAACCTGATTTCATTTCGATGGGGTGAATCACGCGAACGTTTACCTCGATAACGCCATGTCGCCCTGGAACATTTTGCTGACGACTTTTTTCTCTGCATTGATTTCCGATATAGTTTTCGCGGTGCTGTTTCCAGGAGGATCCCTTCTTTTCATAACTTCCTAAAAACCAAATTGAAAAGAAACGGAAGCATTTGCAATGTTATGTCTAGTCAACCATGAGCTACTGAATTTCAGTGGGACGTCGCAAATATCGCTTCCATAAAACCAGCTGATATAGGAGCTTATCTGTGAACCTTCAACTTCTGCGCAACTTCTGCTGCTTGCTCCTTCGTCATTTGAAGTTTCTTCTTCAGTTTATCCTTGAAGGCCGACAGTTTGCTCTTCAGCTTTTCTATTCCTGTGTTTTCAAGCGCCTAAATCCATTATGTTGCACACTTTTATCACCGAAAGTTCAGCGAGACTTACATCTTTGAATTTTTTGAATTTTGCTACCGTCGCGTTTTTGATTTTTGACCCAAGATCTTTAACCTTAGATTTAAGATCGTTTTTAAGGTCGTTCACTTTGCCCTTCAAGTCAGGAAGACCTGCTTGCGTTGCAACAACTAGAAGCAGAAGGAGAAGGAGGATTAATCTCATGCCTGAAATGAGTAAGAGAAATCGTTGGCACATTAATGATGATAACGAACGAGAAAGTTGCTGATAGGTGAGATGAGTCGTGAAAACCAGAGAACACCACAATCGCTCCTCGGTTGTGGCTAATCCGTGTTCGTCAGCCTTATATGCGATTGAAACCTTCTGGTGCTGATTATGCAGACTGCATAGTGCACAGAAAGACTCCCTCCCTGACGGTTTGCTCATCTGTAATATCACATCATCTCAATGCGTTCAGTCGTCAAGCCATGCCTATTTGGGACTCCTCATTTGCTAATTGGGAATTTGCTTTTAGTCGGCTTGGGTTCCATGTCTCTCCCGCGTTTAGTTAAACTTGTTCTACCTACACGAGCTCATTGGGCTACTAACGCCAATTCATACAAATTGCGTTCCTCAGACTTTCACAACGTATATGTTCGGAAAAGCATGTCGGATGAATGCAAAAAAGAATATGAATCAAGTGCAAAGAACGTAATAGTCAGCTAAAAAGAAGAGCATGGGTGGTATATCGTGGCGAACTCAAGCGCGTCGAAGATCTTCCCTATGGAGGGAATTCGGGAAATACCGGGGCTTCCTCGATGCCACCCAACATATAAAGTGTTTCCTCCTCAATGCGCGTAGCCTCAATAATAAAATCACCATTTGCAACTGTTCCTTAGCCTTTTTGACCCCGATATGTACAATATTGACGTCGACTGGTTAAATTCGAAGGCGAAAAATGCTATTTCCTCCAAATTCCTAGAATTTTTCCAATGCTGCGGATTAGCGCAATGTGTTACTAAGGCCTTAGTTACTAAGGTACTAAGGCATTATTTTCCGTGATTAGCAGAAAACTGCAGTTGAAATCAGTTCTGCCTGTTCTGGAAGATGAAGTTGGCAATCGGTTCTATGACGATAAACAAAAAGCAGAAGGACTTGCATCATATTTCTCGTCTGTCTTCAACTCTTTCGATGGGGAAGAAAACTTT
This sequence comes from Nippostrongylus brasiliensis, assembly GCA_030553155.1. NCBI lineage: Eukaryota > Metazoa > Nematoda > Chromadorea > Rhabditida > Heligmosomidae > Nippostrongylus > Nippostrongylus brasiliensis. The sequence continues at coordinate 28,703,622 of CP130736.1, read as the reverse complement.
GACACTAGGAGAAACACACCCATTGACTCAGTTGCGATTTCGCATGAGGATATAATTGAGCCAAATGAGATTTTGAGAATTTTAAAAAATTTGAAACCTTCCACGTCTATTCCATACGATGGAATTCCACAGATATTATTCATGAATGTGCGCTCTATCTCTGTATAAGCCGTAGACAGTGATTATGAATATCTCTCTGATGTACAGTGAAGTACCTTTGATGTGGAAGAGCTCCATTATTACTGCTATTCCTAAACCAAACGTTTCTTGAATTTGCTTTCGTCCTATAGACCTATAATCATAATTCCCACACCAGTCAAAGTATTAGAAAAAATAATTCGAGAAAGAATTTTCTCTTGGTGCTTAAGAAACAAACTTATTCCTCCTGAGCAACACGGCTCTCCTTCGGAGGCTTCTACTATTACGCAATTGTCTGATTGCATGTTTGATTGGAGCATGACGATTAACGATGACAGATCAATAGACGTCGTCTTATTCGATTTATCTAAGGCATTCGGCAGAGTTAATCACCGAAAAACCCTTGCTCAAGCTTGAAGAGTTGGGTTTGAAGAATTCTCTCCTCCAATGGATAAGTTCGTACCTAGAGAGCAGATTTATGTATGTCAAGGTTGGCAACTTTTGTTCTTCAGCTCGTGCATGCGTTAGTGGGGTTCCACAAAGAGGAGCTCTGTCGCCGTTATTATTCTTACCGTACACCAGAGAACTTCCCACATGTTTGGGTGCGAACTCCCTAGTGAAAGTCCAAATGTACGCTGATGACATTAAGTTACATGGAGAGTATAATGAGGATAGCCATGAACTGGTCCACGGCGCATTAACAGAGTCTATTAACAACATGATGCGATGGTCCGAATCCTTTAACACATCCGTAAATCTGAGTAAGACAGTAGTTCTCCACATATGTAAAGCCAGATATTCAGACTACACGTTTAACGGCTCCACTCTGAGAACAGTAAGTGAGACTAGGGACTTAGGGATATATACAGGGTGTCCCAAAAAGATGTATACACTGTTTGAAATGTCATAACTTTGGCGAAAGTGAACCAATCGAAACGAGTTATAGCTTGTATGGAAGCTAAGGAAAAAGTAAATTTTCTGGTATGTGTTTGGTAAAGATTGCGTCATGTACTCGACCGTGGCCTCGGATTTTGTACCTGATTGATAGTGCATGGGTCATATGCTTGCTCTGTTTTTAGTCGTAAACAGCTGATATCGCTGCTATGAGTTACTTCTAAGGCAGTTAAACATCGAATTGCTGCAGCTTTGGTTGAACATGGAACAACATCAATATCGATCAATATTTGTAACCACTGTTTGAGAAGTTAAAAAATCTTCCAGCAGCGATGCAATCATAAGAAAAGAATTTAGAGGAATGTGAAATGTATGAACCATGAAGATTGCGCCATGCACCTGTCCGAATCGTCGGATTCTAGACCTGATTGAAAGTTCACGGATAACATGCTTGTTCTACTTTGGTCGCCAAAAATGATATCATTGTTACGCGTTTTTCTTGAAGCGGTAAACATAAAAACATCAAAACATAACAAATTTGACAACATAGCAGTTGCTGTTACATGTTCACTACAAGAGTCCTGGATTTTTAACAGAGTAAGCACTATTGTGCAAAGAATTTCAAAATGTGTGTTAAACTTGTTACTTTTGGATTCTTTTGTGTTAACTGCATCAAGAGAAACGCGTATCAGCGATATCACCTGTTTGCAACCGAAGTAGAACAAGCATGTTAGCCGTGAACTTTCAATCAGGTCTAGAATCCGATGATTCGGACATGTGCATGGCGCAATCTTCATGGTTCACACACTTCACATTCCTCTAAATTTTTTTCTTATGATTGCATCGCTGTTGGAAGATTTTTAGCTTCTCAAACAGTGGTTACAAATATTGATCGATATTGATGTTGTTCCATGTTTAACCAAAAGCTGCAGCAATTCGATTCGTTAACTGCCTTAGAAGTAACTCATAGCAGCGATATCAGCTGTTTACGACCAAAACAGAGCAAGCATATAACTCATGCACTATCAATCATTTACAAAATCCGAGGCCACGGTCGAGTACATGGCACAATCTTACCAAACACATACCAGAAAATTTACTTTTTCCTTAGCTTTCATACAAGCTATAACTCGTTTCGATTGGTTGACTCTCGCCAAAGTTATGACATTTCAAACAGTGTATACATCTTTTTGGGACACCCTGTATATGAATTCAAATCTGGACTTCGAGTTGCACGCCAATACTATAGTCCAAAAAGCTTTTACGGTTTCATTCACCATTTTTAGGAATATTTACTGCTCGGAACCGAATGTTTACTTGAAATCATATTAAGCATACGTTATTCCTCTACTAGAATACGGATCCCCAGTTTGGAGTCCATTTTCCAAGAAACTTCGAAACAAGATAGAAAAAGTTCAGCAAACATTTACTAAACTATTGATGTATCGAAGCGAACCGGACACAAACTACCCCCTTACACTCCCAAATTACAGAATGCGGTTAAGAAGCCTAAAACTTGATAGCTTACTCTATCGACGAATATTCAGCGACATGGTGTTTTGTTATAAGTTACTAAAGGGTGAGTTTAAAATTAGACCAGGCAAATATTGGGTGTTCCGACAATGTCGAGGTCGAACCAATACTCTTTCGATAACAAGTCCTACGCTTGAGAGTAATCAATATATTAAGGTGTATAATTCCATTTTCTTCAGGGGCGCAAGGTGGATACAACTGCTACCATACGACATTCTTAATGGAACAACTCTCTCTAAGTTCAAAGCTAGGCTGAAAAAATAGACTTGTTTCGAACTCTTCAAATTACAGACTACTGATAGTGAGTCGTTCTACGTGCCAGGTGGTGATCCCATATTCATTGGTCATCCAATCAAAACGATACCACGACGTACCAAACGACGTCTCAAGTTGAATTCCGCGTAACGATGCAATGCAATGGACCATTTCTACCGCTGACTGGGACTGCCTGAGATCGCAGAATATCCTGGATGCTCTTGTATTAATTGATGTTTCCTAACAGAATGAGATGCTCAGTTGATTCTTCATTCGTTTTATTTCTTCCTATTACTTTTTTAGCCCCTGAGTTGAGTTCCTTTTTGTTATTATCATTCTGAAAATTGAAGCAAACAAAATAGAGGTAAAAAATTTGAGAAATAGCATAAGGATTATGATCGTACGTCATGCGGCTGAGTTCATGATTGGGGACGTTGAATTTGTACGTCGTTAGCATCAAATGTGAAGATTCCTTGTGGGCTCCTCAGGGTGTTCTAGCATTCTCGAAATTCAGAGAAATTTGACATGTTCTCTGTTCTCTTCGACAAAGTGATCTTGAAAAGTGTCCTCAAAGTGAAGAAGATTCCATTTCTTGGATCGAGTGGAAAGTTCAACTGGAGTTCCTGTTGAGGACATCTATTGTATCAAAGTGATAATAGTGACGTACTGAAGTCAGATCTGGCGAGAAGATTGAGAATTTCGCCAATTTGCAATCTCATGTATGCAAGATGTTCCTAGGGCACTCCTGTGGCAAAGTTCGGGTGGTCGCAAACAGTTAGCAGGGCTCCGAAGAAACGCGCCCACAACTAGGTCACCTATTACAGCTGGAGTAAATGTAAGGAAATGTTTAAGCTCAGCATCAGAAGACGAATCGAGTAGTGTTTCTAAATTTGCCTAAAATTTCTCTGAGAACGATTCGAACGCTAAAACTCGTCCAACCGCGTGTTACGGCAGAAGTCATGAGCGGTATTGTAATTAAACGTTACGCAGTGTGCTGGTGAGCGTTCTATATTTTGTCACTTTATCGGTCGTACCTATTAGAATCTCTTACTGACTGGCACTAGCCAAAATATGCTCTACAGAAAAGACTGCAACTGTAAGCTTATCTAAGTCAAGATGCCCACCGGGTAAGAAATGACACATGGAGCAGTTTTCAGAAGATCTCCTCCGCGCCTAGTTGTCCACCGAGATGTACTTGAAGTGGATTATACAGTAATTTGCTTAGATGACCTGGCTCGATATTCTTCATTGAACCACAATAAAGCATTAATCTCACGGCTTTGACCAGTTCTTTTGCTCCATGAAGCCTTGGAAGTTCACAAATGTGGACGAAAAGTTCGGAACGTGAAAAGTGAATATCACTTGCTCACTAAAATTCGTAAATTTATACTGGATTCACTTTTTATTCCATTACACACATGGGGTGCTAATAATTGGAAATGCCGAAGGAAAAATGGCCACGAACATACTGAGAACACTAAACTAAACAAAAGCTCAGATGAGTAGTAGATCAGCAAACAATTCCTAAAAAACACGTTAGTATCGTTTTTTCGGAAACCACAGTAAGTATGCTAATAGCAGATCATTCCGAGGCTCTGAAAATAAGTGATGTTCTAGGGTTAGAGATGAATGCAATATGCCAAGTACGACTTCAAAAAGTGTTTGGTGGTTCACCAAAGGATAATTCTTTCAGTGGTTTGGTAACAAGTATTTATTGCTACTACACGTCAGAAATATCAACAATATCACGACAATCATGCTATTTATGCACAAATTTGTGGGCGTAAGCCACCGAACAATCCCATTGGGCTACTTGGGAGACCCAATGGGAAAATACATCAGACGGCACCGCACCTGAGTGGAGCAACAGATTAGATTCCTAAGTGCTCACTCGCGGTATGCCGCTGGAGTCGTGCCCTAGAGGCCGTCTTGAGATACTTATCTTATATGGTACTCACTCTAACCTAAGGGCTCCCTATGGCTAGCTACTACTTTTCCTACAACTGGTTGTGTATCCACAACACTGGGGCAGCAGACCCATTGAGCGGTAGCGAACTATAATAATGCATACATAAATTACAATGGAAGTGGTATTCACTATCGATTTAATTCCCTGTTTATAGAAGAATACACGCATCAATCAAGTTATTAATCAATCAAATAATCAGGTTTAATAAACTTCGTACAATAATATAAATTTACGCACTTAAATTAATTGCCAAATTTTACAATTACGTACAAATACAATTATCAACAATTACAATTCAAGAATGGATACAGTGACATTTCTTACAAATGTTTTTGGTTTTATATATTTGTTCAACATGGGCGGGGTCCATACGAGCCGGGAGGGGGACGTTTCGCACGAAACCCTAATTGCCAACTCATGGCGCGCGCTAGGTGACAGTACCTGCGGACCATTGGCGAGTTCACCGCGTGCACCTGCACCCTGACCCTCGCCGCACGCGATCTTGGCCATGTCCGAGTTCTTCGTTAAGGCGACGGTGACCCGACGGACGGGAGGTCACCGGATCGACCAGATCGGTAGCGAGAGCTACGGCTCGCCCATGCACAGGGCGCGTAAGGCACTGTAAGTCGAACATGCACAACACCTACACATTCATATATCGAATTTTGAGCTCTATTCAATGAGCTCAATAATATCGAGAGAAAATTGCCGATAACACCTTTCTGTGCTAAAATTGCATGAAAAACACCGCCAGAAAATTATTTTTTGGGTGCCTACGGCGCAACTCTGGACTCACGAAAAACCTCAATTTTTATTTCAAAAGGATAAAAAATTTATAACCGTTGCAGTTTTTAAAGAATCTGCTAGTATGTGACCACCCCGATTTGGTCACTCTCACTAAACTCTGGAAGAGTTCTCAACCTGAAAGCAAACTGCACATTGCAACGGAAAATAACGGGGAAAAATTTGCAGAACATCAACCTCATAGAAACCTTTTTGAAGAATTTTGTATCAAGATGTCGAGGCACAGGGCGTGCAAAATGAACTGGACATTGCCACTATTTCTCCATTCGATTTCAATTACTTGATAAAAAAATATTCTAACTGAACCTCATGTGCAATTTTGGGCCAAAGTTGTGTTATCGGCAATTTTCCCTAGATACTATTGAGCTCATTGAATAGAGCTCAAAATTCTGATACATGAATATGTAGCTGTTGTGCATGTTCGACTTCTTACACTGTCTTACGCCCTCTGCATCGACGAGCCATAGCTCTAGCTCCGTCTGGCCTATTTTGTGATTCCTCTCACTGGTTGGGTCACCATCGCGTTAACGAGGAGCTCGGCCGTGGCCAAGAACGCGTGGGACCATGGCGCACGTGCACGCGGTGAACTCGCCAATGGTCCGCAGGTACTGTCACCTCGCGCGCGCCATGAGTTGGCAATTAGGGTTTCGTGCGAAACGTCCCTCACCCATACGAGCCTTGCTCCTGCATTCCGCCGCTTGATGTCCAGATACATAGCAGACTTCGCAGTATCTGCTGTTTGGGACGGCTGGACAACCCGGCTGCATGGCGACGAATTCTTGCTTCTTCCTCGTCTCGGAGTTCGTTATCCACTGTTCCAGGACTCGTAAGCGACCGTCCATTGATCGGAGGCAGTCTTCCACACGGTCCAGCTTCCTCGAGTTGCCTTGTACGCCATCCATGACCGCATAGAAGATATCCCTAATGTCATCACTGTCATCATCACTTTTACTTGAATTAGGCGGTCTATAGGCCAAAATAATCTTAAATTTCTCGCGCATTGATGCATTCCAGACACAGTGTATCAGACCGGTGGTGACTAGTTTTACATTGCCTCAAGGTGAATCTACTTTTCGCAAGACAGCAGACTCCACCGCCGCTGTTACCGGAACGATCGACTCCGAAAACCATGAACGGATATCGACCAACAATCTCTGAACTGAGTGTTTTAGATGTCAACCAGCTTTCTGTTATAAACAACATATCGGGGTCAAAAAGGCTAAGGAACAGTTGCAAGTGGTGATTTTATTACTGAGGCTACGCGCATTGAGGAGGAAACACTTTATATGTTGGGTGGCATCGAGGAAGCCCCGGTGTTTCCCGAATTCTCCATTGGGAAGATCTTCGACGCGCTTGAGTTCGCCACGATATACCAACCATGCTCTTCTTTTTAGCTGACTATTACGTTCTTTGCACTTGATTCATATTCTTTTTTGAATTCATCCGACATGCTTTTCCGAGCATATACGTTATGAAAGTCTGAGGAACGCAATTTGTATGAATTGGAAAGTGCAGTAGCCCAATGAGCTCGTGTAGGTAGAACAAGTTTAACTAAACGCGGGAGAGAGCCGTTTGGGTTACCCATGCGATAGATTTCTACCGGTTTACATTCAACGCCCAATACATCTAGAATCCGATCTACCTTGCCTTCTGCATCAGCCTGTTTTGGAGTTGGCCGAAGATTTGGGTCTGGTTCTGGGAGTCCGTATATTACCAAACTTCTAGTATCTTTTTCCGCCTCCAGAGTATGGCCATTTCTTGCGGAAATTTTGCGGTAAGTCCATTCAATAGTTTCGCGATGACTGGATTTCTGTTTAAGCAATGTTATAGAGAGTTACAGCAGGGAGACGGTAACGGAGCCTATATAGCATTTTGGCGGATGTTTACCTGCAGTTTTTATGACGTTATAGTTTTGTAATTGTAATCTCCATATTATAGAACATTGAGCTTAATAACCGCTCTTGTGAACGTTCGCAAATAGGGCTGAAAAAAGTAAACGAAATGTGTCAGACAAGTGAAAACGCAAAGCGGGCAAGTATGCCGATGTCTCGCGGTGTCAGCTGTCCAGAATAGGCCCCTAGGGCGCACCCTGACAAGATGTTAGATTGAGCCATTGGACACATTCCGTTGGAGTCGACGCGAAAAACATTCGCATTGTCAACTTGCACACATAATATCTTACCCCTATACAATTTCTCGTGGATTTCAGCCAAAGGAGGCGTATCACATGAACAGATTAATTGAAATCCAAAAATCAGAAAGGATTGAAGGTATGAGGGGTGAATACACCAAGAATGGAAATATTAAATGACACCTCGTAACCAGTCGAATGAAATCACTCTTCCAAAAGAAAACAGCACCGCCGCAGTGCGCGTGCGTTTGAATGTGCGGATTACAAAATACAGTACTGCTCGACTTATACAGTAAAATTTCTGCAATTACAGTGAAGCACCATTGTTGGATTCTGTGTGCTGTTACGGTACGCCTTGAGCTGGGAAGGGTATACTGTAGCCGTACTACGAAGTATGTAAATGTACGTTTGAGCTCACGGTTCCGCTTTTCAGCGAAGGTTGATTTCAACGATTCTTTTAATTTAAATGAGGCCTAGGACATACCGGAAACTTTCGAAAAATCCACAATATTCGGCGTCGATCAACTTATCTTAAGAAAGGTGGGACATGGGAAGTCACCAGTGCCGTTCTCACTTTTGTATTAATAGAAATATAAACTAAGGAAGGAATAGAGAACGATCCACATGTCAACCTTCCTAAGCTTTCTATAATCCTTTATATACCTACGTTCGGCTACTGTGACCCTCTCAGTGGTAAGATGGAGCTACTGACACCCTTACGTCAAGCGATCGACTCCGCCCGAGCTAACCAAGCTTTTCATCACTCCCAATTCGGGCTAATTGGTTCCACACTTGTTTGGAAATGTAAAGTCACTAACTTGCTATAGTGGCTGTTATGCGGTGGCGCGATCTTAAGTTCAACGCCGATACCATTAGATTTTACCTTCACCTACCTACAGGACAGGACATAGTAAGGAAACTAAATGATGTGTAGCGGAAAAACACCGCATGCAACTGATAGTCATCAACCATCAACTATTATATACTGAAACCTGTGCGACGACGATTCAGTCGAACGCCCGATGGCGCGCTGATACTTTGGTAACAGACAAGCAACAACTATGGAAAAGAACATTGAGCTGATTGGTAACAACTGTCGAACTATCAAAACTAATAGACGAACGTGAAAAGTTTATGTTTATCGAGAAAACTACAGGAACAAGCGTATTTTTGGGAACCCTGTGTCCTGTGAATGACATTTTATGGAATCTTAGGAGCGGTGGGACGACAGGCGACACAGAGCCTGCTGCTATAACATTACCACATTTTTCAACGAGGTAACAAGGATGGGGTGGGGGCATAAAAGGGCACAGGTACCACTACACATGAACGTTAAGTTTGTTTCATTGTGAGATGTACGAGAAACAGCGCCAGAGATCTATGTTTGTCACACGCGCTATATATCATTAAAAAAGACCGTGTGAACGCTGAAAAGAAACGATCCACTTTGCTGGCGAGAGTGTAATTACGGACAAGTTGCTGACTAAATGCTCTCAGTCGTCATTGTTGAACTTTCGCAGTTTCTTATCCATTCACTAATTTCCAATTGCGATCGCCCTCAACTTGCCAGGTTTCTTTGTGGAGGTAAATGAACATATCTTTGTATTAGTCTGTTTAAACTGCTATTTCGATCCTTTCAGGTGAGGCTTTGTGGAGGTGTCCGCTGGATCAGACTACTGCAAGAAGATGGCAGCGCAAAATCGGAAAGACTAGACGAACAGCATGAAATATATGTTTTTTTTTCTGCTAAAACTGGAGTAGAGGATGATTTGCAGACACCCCGCTGACGTTTGAGAGCCATCTCGACCGCACTTTACTGAAATATGCTCCCAGGAACGTCGGTTAGCGCACCGCTTTGTCAAGTGCAAAATCGTACAGTGGCTGTCAACTTTCGTTGCTGTCCGTTTAGTTGCTGCGTTCTGCGTTTTTGATTTTTTTTACCTGTGTTTTGTGACCTAACATGGCTCGTGCTACCCGAAAACAGCTTGCGACTGGCTCTTAAGAAGATTGCAGTTCCTCCACTTTTGATGTCAGTAATATGATAGTAATAATGCCGATTTTGGTAAATTCTCGGCTAACGATTCAATCCGAGGTATTATGGGGCGTGTGTCGCACTCGATTACTTTGACAATGATCAAAGATCTGTCCAACAAAATACCGAAGGAGACCGCCGACTGTATGGAGGCTGAAAAGAAGGAGAAGCATCGTCGCATGGCAGTAATTGAGGAGGCTGCGAGTAGCTTCCCCCCTTCTCATTGCCAAAGCAGCTGGTACGAAATGCTGCCGGCATTATTCATAGATGCACTGCAGGTTAAGTGTTCGTCGGTTGAAGTCCACATAAAGGGAAAGCCGGATTCGACCCAGCCCCGTTCAGTGGAGGTCGTCCTACACTCGTAGTACCAATGGAGGACAGCGCTCGCTAACGCGCGAAATCTCAAATCTGCTGGCCTTAGTTATGTATGTGGTAGGGAAAGCATGGCAGCAGAGGAGAGAAAGAATGGGTACGACTTGAGGCAAGAAGTAAGGGAGAAAAACCGCGGTACGTCTGAAAGGGAATGGACGTGATACCGATGCCAGGTCAGGCTCGTCTCTGAACTCAATGCTAAAGTCCCGGGAAGCGCCTGAGACAGAATGCTAGACTGGCTACCGTTTGCTGCCTATTTTTCAACCCTCGAACTCTCGTCAATAGGAATCACTACTTTTTTCATTTGCTCTGCAATCTCAAGCCTGATCTGGTCTTTGTTACGAAAACTCGGCTTTATTCTAGAGTACCTGATTCTGAAATTCTAAGGAATTTGCCCTACAGTATCTACGGTGAGCAGATTAGAACTCAATTGCACGAATCCCTCCTGCAGGCTGTTGAACTGCTAGGTGAATGAGCTTCACATTGAAACCTCTTATATCAGGTCGTTGAAAAAATTTCCCGCCATTTCTGCCATTCTTTTCGAATGTGTTTCTCTTCTTTATTCCATTCGACATCGGACATGTTTTTTCATGATTAACATCAACAATACATTATCATTTAACTGATGAATTTTGAGCCCACCGCCTCCAGAATTCTTAGATTTTTGATAAAAAGAACTCTTCGAGACACGTTTTGTGGTGCTCTCACTCGTCGAGCTGGTTAACCGAATGGACGGAACAAATATTATGGTGTTGGAGCAAGGTTCGGCGAATGTCATGGATAGGTCAGAATACGCCATAGTAGATGCCGAAATTTCCTTCCAAGTGTCGTTCTCAATAGGTGAATGTGACTGAAGAAGATTTGCCCATGTTTTCCACGAATGGCTGCTGCGTCGCTATCAAAGTGGCTACGTTAGACATCGCTGGTGGTAGTGGCACTTGTAGGTAGCAGCTTCTAGCGAGTGCCTCATTTGCGTTTCAGCTGCACTCTGATAATCTCTCTTCTCGGGTGGAGTTTCAGATTTTAAAATTTTCGCTAGTTTGCTGTAAGTAGGCAGCAGGAGACTTGGCGTGTGATTGATCTACACTACCCAACCCTTGTTGCCACTCACCACTTTGCCGGGCGAGTGAAAATTTCTTAGGAAGGTGAGATGGTCGGGTATGCACCCGTCTCCATATGTGACTGGTGGCCGCTAAAGCATGCCGCATTCACTAGTAAGGTTGGTTAGGTCAGAACCACCGATTTAACCCAAACTTCGTCCACGGGGGTTATTCGGGACGCTGATCACGAATCTGACATTTGTTCCCGAATTTGGGATTGATTAGAGGTAATTACGGTATGTATGGGACACAGACATAGTAGATTTTGTCCTCCGTGGGTGTGGGTAATCTGAGGGATCTAGCGCAAGAAGGCAAAAGGACAGTCACCCGGAGGGTGACCGATTCACGAGCATCAGTTTTCGAGTCCACAGCACTATCCACTCGTCACACTGGCGGATGGACTCACCCCGCTACTCCTGCTGGCGGGAGCCTACGTGTGCAAAATTTCGCAGGCCATTTTCAGATCAACAAGGTGACGACACCAGATGAACATATCGTTGCATTCCTCATGCGAAGCCCTACACGCTCATAGGGGTTTCGTTATGAATCGTCACCGATCGCTCACAAGCTTCCCTTGTTAGCGCCATTTCGTGTTTTTTTTTTATCAAAGAGTGTATTGAAAACAATTTCGCAATCAATTCTTCATTGATCAAAGATTCCTTGCGTAGTGGAAATGCTGAGTTCAACATCAAACAGCCTTGTACATTAGAATGGTCTGCATTGAGGGAGCCCTTGCGAAAATGGTAACAACCATTCGTTCGCCTTCAGAAATAACAACCTTTTCTTTGTCATTGTGGGAGCAGAATCTGAAAGAATGAAGTCAGGGAACCAATATGTGGCGAAATGTGATTTCACCTGTATCCGGACTTTGTCGCGTTAACAAAAGGTTTAAGCTCAACTCCACCATAAATACAGCCATCAATTCCGAATCCGTACGAAATCTGTCTTATTGTAACTTCGACCTTCTTGCCAGTTGGAGCCTATACAAGCAAAAATGAATGTTGTTTCTCGACACGCCGCGCAGAGTAAGATACGTTCGGAAGAATACCTTAATCCAGTAATAGCACAATTCGAAGTCGTCTTTGATAGTGTATGAGTACTCTTGCATTTTGCTAACGAGACTTTGCAATCTGTCCGTCGCACTCAGATCCTTTCCGCAGCCTTCTGGCTTAAAATGGTTTCAATGTAATTCCCACCTCTAGCTGATATTGAGCGCATCCTTAATTGCAGTCATTCGAACATTTCACTTAACAAATCCACAGGCCTGCGCCCCTCATGCTGCGAAATTTTTCTGGGGAAAAAGTTGTATAAGAGTAGTAGCGGAATTAAGAAATGCTGTAGGAAACCGTAATCGTAATCCTGATAGTTAAATGGAATCGTTGACTTACCCTCCTATCGCACAGATCGCCACCGTAACCATTCGGACATATGCATTTGCTGCAGTTCCTCGGGTGAGGGAATCCTCCGTTTGCGCACTGTGCCTTATGACCTACGTTTTCGCATCTGTCTGAAAACCCCTCAATAGCAGCCGTTTCGTGATTTGAACTGATCATTTTACCGAAGCAATTGTAGTGCTTATTTATGGTGTAGATGTCAAAGAATGAAAGGATGTATGAGCCCATCGATTCTTGATAGTTCACGTCCTCCGCGAGCATGGTGGGCTGACGGTTGTGAGAAGCACTGAAGTTCCATGGTATTACATGGTACTACCACGCAAACTCTTACACAGTAACGAACACGAGCCCTCACCCTATTGCACCGTAATGCATGATGCTATCGTAGTCGTACGGCTGATCGTATGTGTCTAAGAAATCTGCTCCATAGATTGCGAACTGATCGACGAAATCTTCCTGTAATGGTTTTGCTAGCTGTTGCTGGTACACAATAGTCGTATTATTTTTTGAAATGAGATATGCTACTAACTCACCCGCACATTTTCAAGAAGGATTTTTATGTAGTTGTCTCGATCGTAACGCGACATTGGGTGGAATAGACCAAGGGCATGACCGAGTTCGTGGACCACTATGCCGACCTGAAATTCGCATGAAATTGATCCAAGGAAGCGCTTTCCATAGATTCATCCTTGGAATGACTTCAAATCATCAAAATTTATAGGCCATCCATGCGCATTTGGACGTTCTTTCTTACAGCCACCTAGATGAGAATTCGTGGTCCGTAATCGATTCCCACGACCGTATCGTTGGACTCAACTTCAATAAAGCAAAAGACAAGCTTTCGAATAACGTATGAGTCATACGTGAACACATCCATCTCCAAGAGACAGTGGCTGTTCGCTACCGTTCCTTCCTAGGAGTGACCAGCAGCCGTTACTCTTGATCACTACGATCTTGTCCTCAGCTGCAATTGAAGTAGAATAGAATGCAGGTAGCTGTTACAGAGCTTACAGTTCTAAAACGGCGATTGCCCTACCAGTCTTGCTTTCCGTAAAGTTGATGCAGGTCACCTCTTCCCACTTTTTAGCGCCCTGTCTGAATACGTCTTTAGTTTTGAAGTCTGAAAACGGTAATACTTAGAGTAACCGGGAGAATATCGTTCCAAAAACAACGATACACGCCTGTTGACTCGCACTTTTTGTTTCAATATTATGTTTCATAGGACTCCGCGCGTGCAAAATTTTACACAAATATCACTTAATGTGTGGTATTTACAAAAAATAACTTGAACTGTTTACACCTTTTCCCATCTTTCAACGAACCTATGCCCTCATCAAAGTCGTAGAATACGCCGCTTTTCCACAATCTGGTCATATCCTTGTAAACCTGTCTCTTCTGCCGACCATCCATGCTGTCGATGATTCCATTCACTTGTGTCCTAAACATATGACTCTATTACTGCACTATTCGGAAAACGATTTCCCAAGATCTGATCCTTGAAACCTGATTTCATTTCGATGGGATGAATCACGCGAACGTTTACCTCGATAACGCCATGTCGCCCTGGAACATTTTGCTGACGACTTTTTTCTCTGCATTGATTTCCGATATAGTTTTCGCGGTGCTGTTTCCAGGAGGATCCCTTCTTTTCATAACTTCCTAAAAACCAAATTGAAAAGAAACGGAAGCATTTGCAATGTTATGACCTTAGTCAACCATGAGCTACTGAATTTCAGTGGGACGTCGCAAATATTGCTTCCATAAAACTAGCTAACATAGGAGCTTATCTGTGAACCTTCAACTTCTGCACAACTTCTGCTGCTTGCTCCTTCGTCATTTGAAGTTTCTTCTTCAGTTTATCCTTGAAGGACGACAGTTTTCTCTTCAGTTTTTCTATTCCTGTGTTTTCAAGCGCCTAAATCCATTACGTTGCGTACTATTATGACCGAAAGTTCAGCGAGACTTACATCTTTAAATTTTTTGAATTTTGCTACCGTCGCATTTTTGATTGTTGACCCAAGATCTTCAACCTTAGATTTAAGATCGTTTTTAAGGTCCTTGACTTTGCCCTTCAAGTCAAGAAGACCTGCTTGCGTTGCAACAACTAGAAGCAGAAGGAGAAGGAGGATTAATCTCATGCCTGAAATGAGTAAGAGAATTCGTTGGCACATTAGTGATGATAACAAACGAGAAAGTTGCTGATAAGTGAGATGAGTCGTGAAAACCAGAGAAGACCACAATCGCTCCTCGGTTGTGGCTGATCCGTGTTCGTCAGCCTTATATGCGATTGAAACCTTCTGGTGCTGATTATGCAGACTGCATAGTGCACAGAAAGCCTCCCTTCCTGATGGTTTGCTCATCTGTAAAATCACATCATCTCAATGCGTTCAGTCGTCAAGCCATGCCTATTTGGGACTCCTCATTTGCTAACTGCGAATTTGCTCTTAGTCGGCTTGAGTTTCATGAGTTTCATGATGGATTCTCGACGCTGCACGGTCAGTGGACGGCTGCCTTCCACATCGCTCGTATAGCTAAGTCCCATACATCTATCTTTTTTTGAATTTACGTTGTTTTATTCTTTTCTAGTTAGAATCAGGCATTGTTGTCATCTAACTATTTTTTTGCATTGTCGTAATTCTAGGAAATAGCATTTTGGAATAAGTAATCTTTTTTATATTCGCGTTCCACCGCAGGTTTCGTCTTCGCAAACCGTTCATTGATTATTGGATTTTTGGAATTTGACCCTCAGATAAAATGTCTCAGCCTCGAACACGCCAAAACAGCAAAAAGCGAGAACCTGAGGTGGAAATTGCGAATTGTCCTTCAGATGATGAGATTGCTAAGATTTCAGTGAACGAAATTATGTCTGCGATTATAGAGCGAAACAGAGATCCAGTCATCGCGAAACTATTGAACGGACTTATCGCAAAATTTCCGCAAGAAATGGCTATACTCTGGAGGCGGACAAAAGGGCTAGAAGTTTGGTAATATACGGACTCCCAGAACCAGAGCCAAATCTTCGGCCAACTCCAAAACAGGCTGATGCAGAAGGTAAGGTAGATCGGATTCTAGATGTATTGGGCGTTGAATGTAAACCGGTAGAAATCTATCGCATGGGTAACCCAAACGGCTCTCTCCCGCGTTTAGTTAAACTTGTTCTACCTACACGAGCTCATTGGGCTACTGCACTTTCCAATTCATACAAATTGCGTTCCTCAGACTTTCATAACGTATATGTTCGGAAAAGCATGTCGGCCGATGAATGCAAAAAAGAATATGAATCAAGTGCAAAGAACGTAATAGTCAGGTAAAAAGAAGAGCATGGGTGGTATATCGTGGCGAACTCAAACGCGTCGAAGATCTTCCCAATGGAGGGAATTCGGGAAACACCGGGGCTTCCTCGATGCCACCCAACATATAAAGTGTTTCCTCCTCAATGCGCGTAGCCTCAATAATAAAATCACCACTTGCAACTGTTCCTTAGCCTTTTTGACCCCGATATGTTGTTTATAACAGAAAGCTGGGCCGGGATTCATGAACGACCGGCCGGTTACGTTTCACAGGCCTGACCGGCCGGTTACGTTTCACCGGCCGAGCGCGGCCGGTGAAACGTAACCGGCCGGTGGAACGTGCCGGTGAAACGTAACCGGCCGGTCAAACGTAACCGGTGACTAATTTGCGTTTTACGGTAAGTTTTGAGGGTAGATTATCATCATTTGTTTTCAAACAAGCACATTTACTGTGTAATTTGTTTATCTAAATGTCTATAATTTGTTTATCTAAATTTGATCCAAATTTCTGGTGCTACGGCTGTGAAACGTAACCGGTTGCGTTCATGAATCCCGGCCCTGGTTGACATCTAAAACACTCAGTTCAGAGATTGTTGGTCGATATCCGTTCACTGATCGTTAAAGTCTGCTGTCTTCGAATGTAAAACTAGTCACCACCGGTCTGATACACTGTGCCTGGAATGCATCAATGCGCAAGAAATTTAAGATTATTTTGGCCTATAGACCGCCTAATTCAAGTAAATGTGATGATGACAGCTTGTTAGAAATTTTGGTTGACCTTTGCTTATCAAGAGAGCATTTGATTCTATTAGGAGACTTCAATATTGACGTCGACTGGTTAAATTCGAAGGCGAAAAATGCTATTTCCTCTGAATTCCTAGAATTTTTCCAATGCTGCGGATTAGCGCAATGTGTTCTAGAGCCGACACGTGGTCTCTCCACTCTCGATACACTTTTGACATCTACCAATATCATTCACAACGTTTCGGTGTGACCTCCATTCGCCTCATCGGACCACAATGTCGTTTCCTTTAGTATCGATGTAGAATTTCAAAAGCCTCCTCTGATTCCATGGCCGAATTTCTCAAAGGTGAACTATAAAGCCTTGTCCACACAGCTTTCGGCTGTGAACTGGTGGAATGTCTTCCAGGATTTTTCCTCTGTCGAAGATTTATATAAAAAATTCTGCTTGGTTACCTGAAAGAATACGTCCCTATAGAGTTGAAACAGAGTAATGAATACAAATACCCCAAACACATTTAGAATCTCATGGCTCACAAGGCAAGACTCTTCTACAAAATTAGGCAAGGTGACAGCACCTCTGCTGCTCTTTGTACCAGAACCTGTCGTGAATTGGATAAGCACTCGAGAAAGTTTCTGGCGTATCAGGATAAACGAGTTGCCCTACACTCCAATATTAAGGCATTATTTTCCGTGATTAGCAGAAAACTGCAATTGAAATCAGGTCTGCCTGTTCTGGAAGATGAAGTTGGCAATCGGTTCTATGACGATAAACAAAAAGCAGAAGGACTTGCATCATATTTCTCGTCTGTCTTCAACTCTTTCGATGGGGAAGAAAACTTTGACACTAGGAGAAACACACCCATTGACTCAGTTGCGATTTCGCAAGAGGATATAATTGAGCCAAATGGGATTTTGAGAATTTTAAAAAATTTGAAACCTTCCACGTCTATTCCATACGATGGAATTCCACAGATATTATTCATGAATGTGCGCTCTATCTCTGTATAAGCCGTAGACAGTGATTATGAATATCTCTCTGATGTACAGTGAAGTACCTTTGATGTGGAAGAGCTCCATTATTACTGCTATTCCTAAACCAAACGTTTCTTGAATTTGCTTTCGTCCTATAGACCTATAATCATAATTCCCACACCAGTCAAAGTATTAGAAAAGATAATTCGAGAAAGAATTTTCTCTTGGTGCTTAAGAAACAAACTTATTCCTCCTGAGCAACACGGCTCTCCTTCGGGGGCTTCTACTATTACGCAATTGTCTGATTGCATGTTTGATTGGAGCATGGCGATTAACGATGACAGATCAATAGACGTCGTCTTATTCGATTTATCTAAGGCATTCGACAGAGTTAATCACCGAAAACTCTTGCTCAAGCTTGAAGAGTTGGGTTTGAAGAATTCTCTCCTCCAATGGATAAGTTCGTACCTAGAGAGCAGATTTATGTATGTCAAGGTTGGCAACTTTTGTTCTTCAGCTCGTGCATGCGTTAGTGGGGTTCCACAAAGAGGAGCTCTGTCGCCGTTATTATTCTTACCGTACACCAGAGAACTTCCCACATGTTTGGGTGCGAACTCCCTAGTGAAAGTCCAAATGTACGCTGATGACATTAAGTTACATGGAGAGTATAATGAGGATAGCCATGAACTGGTCCACGGCGCATTAACAGAGTCTATTAACAACATGATGCGATGGTCCGAATCCTTTAACATATCCGTAAATCTGAGTAAGACAGTAGTTCTCCACATATGTAAAGCCAGATATTCAGACTACACGTTTAACGGCTCCACTCTGAGAACAGTAAGTGAGACTAGGGACTTAGGGATATATATATGAATTCAAATCTGGACTTCGAGTTGCACGTCAATACTATAGTCCAAAAAGCTTTTACGGTTTCATTCACCATTTTTAGGAATATTTACTGCTCGGAACCGAATGTTTACTTGAAATCATATTAAGCATACGTTATTCCTCTACTAGAATACGGATCCCCAGTTTGGAGTCCATTTTCCAAGAAACTTCGAAACAAGATAGAAAAAGTTCAGCAAACATTTACTAAACTATTGATGTATCGAAGCGAACCGGACACAAACTACCCCCTTACACTCCCAAATTACAGAATGCGGTTAAGAAGCCTAAAACTTGATAGCTTACTCTATCGACGAATATTCAGCGACATGGTGTTTTGTTATAAGTTACTAAAGGGTGAGTTTAAAATTAGACCAGGCAAATATTGGGTGTTCCGACAATGTCGAGGTCGAACCAATACTCTTTCGATAACAAGTCCTACGCTTGAGAGTAATCAATATATTAAGGTGTATAATTCCATTTTCTTCAGGGGCGCAAGGTGGATACAACTGCTACCATACGACATTCTAAATGGAACAACTCTCTCTAAGCTCAAAGCTAGGCTGAAAAAAATAGACTTGTTTCGAACTCTCCAAATTACAGACTACTGATATTACGTCGTTCTACGTGTAAGGTGATGATCCCGTATTCACTGGTCTACCAATCAAAACGATACCACGAGAACGTACCAAACGACGCTTCAATGTGAATACCGTTACGATGCAATGCAATGGACCATTTCTACCGCTGACTGGGACCCCTGCCTGAGATCGCAGAATATCCTGGATGCTCTTGTATTAATTGATGTTTCCTAACAGAATGAGATGCTCAGTTGATTCTTCATTCGTTTTATTTCTTCCTATTACTTTTTAGCCCCTGAGTTGAGTTCCTTTTTGTTATTATCATTCTGAAAATTGAAGCAAACAAAATAGAGGTAAAAAATTTGAGAAATAGCATAAGGATTATGATCGTACGTCATGCGGCTGAGTTCATGATTGGGGACGTTGAATTTGTACGTCGTTAGCATCAGAAAATGTGAAGATTCCTTGTGGGCTCCTCAGGGTGTTCTAGCATTCTCGAAATTCAGAGAAATTTGACATGTTCTCTGTTCTCTTCGACAAAGTGATCTTGAAAAGTGTCCTCAAAGTGAAGAAGATTCCATTTCTTGGATCGAGTGGAAAGTTCAACTGGAGTTCCTGTTGAGGACATCTATTGTATCAAAGTGATAATAGTGACGTACTGAAGTCAGATCTGGCGAGAAGATTGAGAATTTCGCCAATTTGCAATCTCATGTATGCAAGATGTTCCTAGGGCACTCCTGTGGCAAAGTTCGGGTGGTCGCAAACAGTTAGCAGGGCTCCGAAGAAACGCGCCCACAACTAGGTCACCTATTACAGCTGGAGTAAATGTAAGGAAATGTTTAAGCTCAGCATCAGAAGACGAATCGAGTAGTGTTTCTAAATTTGCCCTAAAATTTCTCTGAGAACGATTCGAACGCTAAAACTCGTCCAACCGCGTGTTACGGCAGAAGTCATGAGCGGTATTGTAATTAAACGTTACGCAGTGTGCTGGTGAGCGTTCTATATTTTGTCACTTTATCGGTCGTACCTATTAGAATCTCTTACTGACTGGCACTAGCCAAAATATGCTCTACAGAAAAGACTGCAACTGTAAGCTTATCTAAGTCAAGATGCCCACCGGGTAAGAAATGACACATGGAGCAGTTTTCAGAAGATCTCCTCCGCGCCTAGTTGTCCACCCGAGATGTACTTGAAGTGGATTATACAGTAATTTGCTTAGATGACCTGGCTCGATATTCTTCATTGAACCACAATAAAGCATTAATCTCACGGCTTTGACCAGTTCTTTTTGCTCCATGAAGCCTTGGAAGTTCAGAAATGTGGACGAAAAGTTCGGAACGTGAAAAGTGAATATCACTTGCTCACTAAAATTCGTAAATTTATACTGGATTCACTTTTTATTCCATTACACACATGGGGTGCTAATAATTGGAAATGGCTAGAGGAAAAATGGCCACGAACATACTGAGAACACTAAACTAAACAAAAGCTCAGATGAGTAGTAGATCAGCAAACAATTCCTAAAAAACACGTTAGTATCGTTTTTTCGGCACAGTAAGTATGCTAATAGCAGATCATTCCGAGGCTCTGAAAATAAGTGATGTTCTAGGGTTAGAGATGAATGCAATATGCCAAGTACGACTTCAAAAAGTGTTTGGTGGTTCACCAAAGGATAATTCTTTCAGTGGTTTGGTAACAAGTATTTATTGCTACTACACGTCAGAATATCAACAATATCACGACAATCATGCTATTTATGCACAAATTTGTGGGCGTAGCCACCGAACAATCCCATTGGGCTACTTGGGAGACCCAATGGGTAAATACATCAGACGGCACCGCACCTGAGTGGAGCAACAGATTAGATTCCTAAGTGCTCACTCGCGGTATGCCGCTGGGTCGTGCCTAGGGAGCCGTCTTGAGAGATACTTATCTTATATGGTACTCACTCTAACCTAAGGGCTCCCTATGGCTAGCTACTACTTTTCCTACAACTGGTTGTGTATCCACAACACTGGGGCGGGGCCCATTGAGCGGTAGCGAACTATAATAATGCATACATAAATTACAATGGAAGTGGTATTCACTATCGATTTAATTCCCTGTTTATAGAAGAATACACGCATCAATCAAGTTATTAATCAATCAAATAATCAGGTTTAATAAACAAGTACAATATTATAAATTTACGCACTTAAATTAATTGCCAAATTTTACAATTACGTACAAATACAATTATCAACAATTACAATTCAAGAATGGATACAGTGACATTTCTTACAAATGTTTTTGGTTTTATATATTTGTTCAACATGGGCGGGGTCCATACGAGCCTTGCTCCTGCATTCCGCCGCTTGATGTCCAGATACATAGCAGACTTCGCAGTATCTGCTGTTTGGGACGGCTGGACAACCCGGCTGCATGGCGACGAATTCTTGCTTCTTCCTCGTCTCGGAGTTCGTTATCCACTGTTCCAGGACTCGTAAGCGACCGTCCATTGATCGGAGGCAGTCTTCCACACGGTCCAGCTTCCTCGAGTTGCCTTGTACGCCATCCATGACCGCATAGAAGATATCCCTAATGTCTTTGTTCGACATTACGGGAGTCTCTTCTTGCGCTACGAGCAGTGGTCGCAGCGTCATTTTAGGCTTTGGCATCGTCGTTTCCGGCAAGCGCTTCACAGACGGCTCTTCGGCGTTAGCCTCGACGTCTGCAACTCGCTTCTGCCGCTGCTTCCTCGAAAGGCGATGCTTCTTAGATGCTGAATTCTGAAGCTCAGCCAAGGCCGCTTCAGAATCGGCGATGTCCATGTCGAGAAGATCCTCTTCGACGGCATCCGACAGGTGCGGGCGGGGGTTGATGTGAGACATGACGTTGAGTGCTGACGATATCAACAGGTGGTGGCCACTTGTTTTTATAGGCAGCTTATCTGACCCAACGCAGTCGCACCTTTTAATAGGGCTCGTTGGTGCCCTACTTGATATGGATTTGATAAGAATGGTCACATCTATGGGGTATTAGTGAAGTATTATAATGTTCTGTACATGACTAGTAGTGTGTCGTGTCATGCGTGCTAGCATAGAAGTCGAAATACAATGCTCCTTAGCAGACAAACTGCAGCAACAGTAAGAGCCATGACTGCGACGAATGTGACCAAGGTGGTTTTCCAATTGTTGAAGACCACGTCGAGCGTATGTCCTAGGTCCGGATAATTAAACACGTCGACGTAGTTGGCATGCTTTGAAGCGTTGTTCGCTCCTGATATTTTCCATCCAGGGTAGTATGCCAGTACTCCAGACAAGATGACGTGATGTGTTTCACGTCCACATCTCACCAGGCAAGATTCATTATATCTTGCTGTTGTTGGGTGGATTAATACTGTCGTCCGTGTTGTACTTGAGTTACATGAGGCAGCGAACAGTTTTTGGTCACATTCTATTTCTGCGACGACTGGTTGCTGAGCGTAACAGCTGAATGTGACTTCGGCACCAGATAGGCAGTTGTAACAACCTTTCACTGGGGATGCTTTTATTGCACAATCTTCGTTGTTTATCATTGAATCTGCTTTGAATGCGAGGGAGGTAGTGATGGTGATATCAGCAACTGCATCGTGAATCGTTCCATAAACTCTTCCGTGAGCGTCGTGAAGTTGCAGGACTGAGGAAGATAAAGGTAGTCGATTCTGGATTGACGCCATTCGTTTATGTAGATCCAAATTTTGGCAAACACAGTTAGCAGCTGAGTTCGACAATGAGCATGTGCATTTGTCTTCGACATAGCACTCCGTTACGTTTTTGGAACTCTCCCATGTTGGACATCGTAGTGAGAAGAAGTCGTCCTTTCCAACTATCGCAACTTCTGTGCCGTTGACGTCAATTGCTTGTACAAATGTTGAGCTCAGCAAAGGTATTGTCGGCATCGTTACAAACTGAAGAGTGATATTCGCATTCCTCACGACTTGAGTTCCTTGGGTGATGACGTTAACGTTTTCTGAGGTCTTCTCTCCTCCACTTCGAGTGAAGCTGTACTCCATTTCCACTGATTCTGTCCACGTTGGGCAGTGGAAAACTTGGTAAATCGTTCTGCTTCTTGGTTTCGCATACGTGCGAGAGAAAAGGCAGCCAGGCATAGGAAGTAGACAGCCGCATGGAATTCCTCCGCATGATGTTGAACATCTAGTGACTCCTGGAAAGTCATATGTATCTCGAAGCTCTGGAACCACAGACGTTCTGCTCACATGCGCACATGTTTGCGAGTTACAAGAACCTGCCAAATCGCATCGTTTTGCTGACTCTGTGATAAGGTCAACATCTCTTGTATAGAATAGTACGACGGGATTGCAGGTGAGAATGACACGCTGCAGTTTTACTTCCATAGTTCCTATGGTTCTATTGCTGTTTCTGATTCGAAAACATGCTTGAGGCCTTCTTTCGCTTAGTGTGGTCGTACTTTCCAAGATATTCCGGCATTCTATGAGGCTATTCGATTGCTCACACGCCGTATTGTTCACGCTGATCGAATGCGTATATTGACAGGCGTCTGCTGATGCTATAAGGCATGTAGAAATGACTGAGAAGAGAACCATCTTGGAGTTTGCCATGGATGTTGTTGCGTTTACCATCGCGAGGTTATGGTTTCCTTCTTTGATTTCCGAAGCCCGTTTCCATCTTGCTTGCTCGGATGTAGCGCTATTTGACCGCATTCTCCAGTGTGCAGTTACATAGCATGCAGCGACGAACGGAAAGGTGATCAGGAATAAGACTAGGGCTGCCACCGCGATCGCGAACTGTGGTGCACAATGAGGGTTCAAGAGCAATTCCACGCAAACAATGCAGTCAATGCTGGCACAGACTTCATGTGCAGGGCACTCTATTGTGTCCACGTGTTGTTTTTTGTTCGTAATTGTCCGCCACTGGACAGTGTGACGATTGACGAGGTAATGGAATGGTAGGGTGACTTCCTTCTTTATCGCTCCAGGTGGGTATATCGTGCAGTGCTTGTAATTTATACACAGTTCTGCTTCCGTTGATACTTTGTCATTGACCTTCACTCCTCTGGTTGAGCAGGATATTGAGCTCGCAGACGCTGCGTTGACGTTGGACAGCGCAAATATGCATGCCACCATCGTGATTAGGGTGGAGGTACTGAGTGATTGGGATCCTTTCTTCGCAGTTGGCTGTTCCTCTCTGTAGGCTGTTGTGTTCTTGGCAGCTCTTGGTGGTTGGAGTCTCACTGCTACTTCGGGAGGGTTTCCTCTTCTTGCATATGGTTTCGTCGCAGTTCTTGCTTCGGTCTCCCGTGTGGTTAGTAGGTCAGCTTCCGACCTGTTAGGTGACTCGATGGACGACTTTATTTCCATAGGGATGAGACGATTTATAGGCCTTTGGACAATTTTGCCTGATGCTGTTTGAAGCATAGCGCTTCTCACTTCGGTATCTCTGCTAGTGACAAGATCTAATATAACTGCCATCGGCCACTGTCCTCGAGGTAGTTGAGAGTCGTCGTCCAGGAGTACTACTTCTCCTATCGTGGGTGGATGGTTGGACGTCCTTGAGATTTTTCCCGCCATCTTGTGACGATTCCTCAGTTCCATCAAGTATTCGTTTTTCCAGATAGTCCAGAACTTTTTAGTGATCTTCTCTGTCTCCGATATCGCCTGTTTAGCTGCTTTTTGGGAAGAGAGCTCGGGGTACGGTTGGTAGTCAGGGTCTTCGTTGTCCTCGTTTATCGTAAGCTGAGTTGTTCCGTGGCGTACGTTTTTATACACAAAGTCAATTGGGCGAAGTGTCTCTATTGGGGAATTTCGACTGCCTATTGAAGTTAGCGGTCTTGAATTGACAACACTTTCAATTTCGCACAATGTTGTGTAAAGTAGCTCGTCGGTGAGCTTTCGCCGTCCAACTGTCTTTTGGAACGATCTTTTGACGGTCCCGACCATTCTCTCCCAGACTCCACCCATCCATGGAGATGAGGGAGGTATAAAGTTCCAGATTATTCTGTAGTCCGCCAAGAATGAAGATAAGGTAGTATCTTCGACTGACTTGTTGCTTCGAAGGAGACTTTCCGTCAAGTGAAAGTTCGTTCCATTGTCGCTAATTATCTTCCTGGGGACTCCTCTTCGAGCAATGAATCTTTTGAGCGCGAAAATAAAGCTTCTGGCTGACAAATCCACTGCTACTTCCAAATGCACAAGTCTTGTAACAAGGCAGGTGAATAGGGCGACGTATCTTTTACAATCTTCTCCAGAAGCTGATTTCGTCGTGATTGGACCCATGAAGTCCACTCCTGTGCACGAAAACGGAGGCGATTGGGTAACTCGCTCTGAAGGAAGAGGTCCCATGTTCGGATAGCTGTACGGAAGGGCGTTGATTTTCCTGCAGGTGGAACAGTTTTTAAGCGTGCGTTTGCATAGCGTTCTGTCGAGTGGTATCCAAAACCGACGTCTAATGTTGTACAGAAGCTGGTTTGACCCGCAGTGAGCTAGGAGCTTGTGTAGGTTCAGAGCGATGAGCGGTCCTAGCTTGCTTTGCTTAGGAATATGAATGGGATTCACAGTGGAGAAACGGAGGTCCGCGTTTTGTAGTCTTCCATATCTTCTGTATATTCCGTCTTTGTCGATTTTCACGTTTAGCTGTGTGTTGTGAAGAAGCAGTTCCGATTTGAACACGGTTTGTTCCTGTCGGATGATCAACTTTTCAGCGATAGTAGCTTCTTCGGCTGAGGGTGACATCGTTTGCAGTCCATTTCGCGACAAGGGTAGACATCGGTTCTTAGTCGCATTGCGAATAAATCGAGCACAATAAGCCACAATACGAACCAGCTTAGAGTAGTTGCTGAATTTTTCCGTTGGCCAAATGGGAACTATGACATTCTCTTCTGTATTCGAAGCGTATAATGCTGTTTCGAACGCTGAGCTAGAGCTCTGCTGGCATAATTCATCGGCTTTCATCGCAGGCCAGCTATCGTTCGTTTGGTTGAGCCAAAGTGGGCCATTCCACCAGCGATGTTTCTTCAGATCATCTTTGGTTACTCCACGTGTAGCGCAGTCGGCCACATTCTCGTTCGTGGGTACGTGGAAAAAGGTTAGCGCAGTGGATTCTCGGAGTCGATTTGCGATAGTGTTTATTTTCTGGACGAGGTTGGAGACGATCGTAGGCAAACGTCTGTTTCCCTGAATCCAGCACAGCGCGATAGTTGAGTCACTGAATACGTTGATTTGGTCGAAATTCGTATTTATCCTTTCAATTGTTGACTCTGCCAGGCTTAGGCCGATGAAGATTGAGAGGAGCTCAAGTCTTGGTATCGTCTGTTCCTTGTTTATAGGAGCAATCTTAGATTTTGCCGTGAAGAGTCGCGAATTTCTGTTACTGCAAGATATCGTTGTAACGTAGATGCTGCAGGCGTACGCTCTTTTGGAGCTATCCACGAACACAGATAGTGTATGCTGCGTGGAACTTTTCTTCTCCATAACCTTTCTAGGCAAGGTGATTTCGAAGCCATTTATTTTCGCATGGATAGCTCTCCATGTCGTTTCGTCCTCTTCGGAAAGTGGAGCGTCCCATCCGCTTTTTTTCTTATGCAGGTCTTGCAGAAAGATCTTGGCTGGGAGCAGAAGCGGTGTGAGTAATCCGAGCGGGTCAAAACAGTACCCGTTGATTTGACTCAGGATGGTGCGTTTGGAGACTTTCACTGATTGCTTTTCGACGCACTTCAATGATATGCTGTCTCCTAGTGCATTCCATTGTATTCCAAGGACCTTCATGTCAATGGATGTAGCGCGATCGGATTCGGGTATGCTCCTGTTCACGTTGGCAGAATTGGATAGGTAGTCCCGTAGGTTCATTCCAATTGACGAGAACAGCTTCTTCGATTCGTAGTATTTGGCGAGTAGGTCATCGGCATTATTCCCTTCTAAGAAGACGTTGTCCACGTACAAGGAGCTTGACAATTCCTGAGAGATTTCTGAATTCGATCCTTCAATGTGCTTTAATATGCACTGATTCAGTATTGCCGGGCTAGCATTAATGCCGAAAGGTACTCTGCAGAATCGGAGGGTTTTCAGGTTATTTCCTGTTGCGGGCCGTAAGATATCTTTTACCCACAAGAATCTTGTCACATCTCTGTGGCTAGATGGTAGTCTGATTTGTAAGAACGCCTTTTGTATATCTGCTACCATCGTGAAGAGGTGGGTCCGGAATTTCAGAAGCACTTCGTGTATCAATGGTGTCAGGGAGTGTCCTTCGTAGATCACATCGTTCAGGCTTAATTCATCCTTTGCGTGTGAAGAGGCGTCGAAAACCACTCGTAATTTTGTTGATTTTGTTGGTGTCCACACATGTCTATGTGGGAGATAGAAGGTAGCGAGGCTGTCGGCTTCATTCTTGGCCTCCTCGATGATTCCCTCTTGCAGGTAACTTGTAAGCGTTTCGTCGTAAAGGGTGAACTTTTCTTGATCTGCTTGGAGTATACGCAGTAAGTTCTGCAGTCGACGCACGGCTACATTGAAGTTGTCCTTGAGGTTTTTCACTTCATTCGTGAACGGGAATCCTGCAGTGATCCTTCCATTTTCGATTATGATCGTTTTTCGGTAGCTATCCATGAACTTTACTGTGGAAGCTTCATCATTGTCGTTTACCGTGTTGATTCCCAGTGATTCAAGTTCATATAGATGCTTTGAACCGTTTGTACGATCATCGCCAAGCGGGAGCGGCGGACCCCGACGTTCCGGTTCCTGCGCAAGCGCCGCCGGCTCCGATGTCGGTCCGCCTCGACAACGTGCCCATTGACCTCCGGGCGGACCAGATCCACGCCGTCCAGATGGGCGACATCAACACTCCCATTCTGGCGATTCAAGCGGCATTTGGTACAGGAAAAACCGTCGTGGGAGCTCTGATCGCCGCACGGTTGGCTACAGCGGATCCGGAGGCCATTATAGTGGCTATGGCAACAACTAATGGGGCTGTTGCCCAATTTACGGACACACTTTTAAGGTTGACCGACTATCGTCACCTAAATGTGTTTAGATTCGTTTCAGATTCCGCGCTGTCTGACGGTTGTCCGCAGACCGCAGTCGATCTCCATAACATCCTCCGACGGCTGCCGCGAGACTACCGCGACCAACTTAGTGAGGCGGAGTTTCATACCTGCCAAAATTACGCCTCCTGTCGCCAGCTCGTGGAAATCGCTCTGTTCCATCCGGAGCAGACCATGTACCTCACGGAGGACCAACGGGAAGATTATCGGATTGCGGAGCGCGAGAATCCTGAAGCGACGGAGGAAGCCGTGGAGATTATGTTCCGGGTACGGCGTCCTAATATCCTATGTATTAGTTCGGCGTCGCTCCTAAACTCTGCCGGTTCCCTCGGCTTGTTTGGTCCTTATTCGAAGGACTGCAGTGTGATCATCGGAGGCGAGGCCTCCCAGATCCCAGAGACCAGTTCTGGTGGCCACGTCTTCTTGGTTCCCCAATGCGCGGCTGATCTTTATTGGTGACGTGCATCAGCTTCCACCGCACATTCGCACTTCTCCGGAATCGGTGGCGGCTCGGCACGGAGCTCGTGGTGTCATGGATCTGCTGCTGGCCAAGCAGGTCCCGGTAGCCCCTCTGTTAACAACTTTCCGCGCCCACCCCGCTCTAAACGACCTACCCAATAATCTGTTCTACGACAATCAGCTCGTTGGATCCCACTCCAACGCCTCCGAGGCGCGGTACTGTCAGGGCTTGGCTAGTGCGTTGATGGCCCACGGGATATCAGCTTCTAGCCTCGCTATCCTCGTGTTTTATAAGGACCAGCAACATCTCCTAGCCTCGTTCTCGACTTCGTCTGGGATCGCGCTCCATACTGTTGATTCTATTCAGGGTCGTGAGTACGACATCGTTATCCTGCTGTCGACTCGCACAGATATAACCCCAGACACCGGAGCCTTCCTCGATGATCCGCTTCGTTTAAATGTAGCCCTGAATAGGTGCAAGCACGGGCAATTCGTGTTTGGGCACCCGTCCTCTCTATCGCTGCTTCCGAACTGGAGTCGGCTCATGGACTGGGCATCTCGCTTGGGACTGGTCGTCAACCTTGGCGCCCTTCAGAGTATGTTTGCTTAAAGCGAACAGTAATGGTATGTCTTCTCTTTTTCTTTTCTCTTTCTTTCCCTGCTTTTACGTGATTTAGCTTAATCTGTAGGTTTCGCGGATACTTAGATTTTCATTTCATCAGCTTTAACATTCGCCGCTAAATTAACGTCCGAGGACGGACGTTTTGTGGGAAAAGGGGAGGTGTAAGACTCCAAGAACTTGTAATACACATTCTATCCTATTCATATTCTAACTAGAACTCCTCCGTTTGAGTCACCGATGAAAGCTATGTTTCAGATAGCGACGACGCGCGGCTGAGATGACGACACCGAGAGGACGATACAAAAGCCAAGCGTTCGAGCTCCACGGGGAAGACAACGAGCCTGCCAGCCGAGAGGTCGAGAGGAGCCAGCCTCGCCCGCACGATTCCACTCCTTTCCACTTCTACATATTGTTCCTGGTTTTGCCTTGTATTTCCTTTTGTTGGTGATCCTACTTGCATTTCGTATATAAATGTTCTCATAGTCTGACTCTGATAAATCTGTAATTGCCAGACTTATACTATAGTTACAGTACCTGCATAACTATGTGCTAAGCCGTTGAAATTAAAGTGGAACTCTCATCAGCGGGTCAAGTCTTAACCGACTTTCGTCAATCGCTACCATCTGCAAACTTTACAGCTTTTCACGGTTTACATTATTGCAGCATTTTGCAGCTTTTGCAGCTCTGAAATTTGATTTTTCATGTCTATGGATGACGCAGGTACTGCAACTATGTGCTATGCCTCCTCCATCCACTGAGGCGATGGGGTAACTTCACTCAGATATCCTACAGAGGTATAATAATTAGCGCCTGTCGTGACAGATTGTAGGTCATTCATGGTTTCACTGTCACGCTTACTCATGACTGTTTTCAAATAAAAGTTCAAAGAGTTTGAATTTCTCATTCGGCATGGAATGCAGTATCCCATCGTATAAAAATCTGAATCAAGCGTGAAAAATTCGGAGCTCTCCTGGGGTCATCCGAACTTCCGTCACATATTGTGTGAGCTCAATCCCCGCTCAGGCAAAATAAGGCGCTGAGCATAATACTGAAATGACTCACTTTCGTTCAAATGACCTATTACTTCATTTGCATGGTCTATGCATTAGGTGTTTGTATCGGATGATAATCAAAAGGAATATAATATAATATAAAACAATATAAATATTGTTGGAATATAAAACACAAAATAACTCATTGTATGTTTAGAGTTTCAAACTTTTGACTTCCATCAGAACAAGGACATTTGACATGGGAGATGTCTCCTGTCCCGTCGCTGCAGTTGCCGTGTATGATTGTTGGTGACGGTACGCTGTGCACAATGCGAAACACTTTTACAATAGGAATCTTCGGATTTTGTATGGAGTTTTTAAACATATCGTATAATATCTATGACGTTTCCGTGGGCCATGGATTTCAGACGATACGCTTAAAAGCTCCATGCAAGTTTTCAAAATTGCGAAATTCCGAAAATTGTGGGTTTTGATTGAATGGCGAGTCTTACATGCGATGCGCCTTGCGAGCGAATGAGGCACGAATAGCATTATTTGGCACTTACAAGGGAAGCTTTTGAGCGATCGGTGACGATCCATAACGAAACGTATATTATCGTGTAGGGCCTCGCACGAGGAATGTGACGATGTGTTCACCAGGTGCCGTCGTCACCTGGTTGATCTGAAAATCGCCGGTGAAATTTTGCATTGCCGCACATATAGGCTCTCCGCCAGCAGGAGTAGCGGGACGAGTCCATCCGCCAGCGTGACGAGGTGGACGAGTGGATAGTGCTGCGTACTCAAAAGCTGATGTTCGTGGATCGATCCCTCCGGGTGACTTTCCTTCTGCCTTCATGCGCTAGATTTCAAATTACACTCCTTCTGCAGTTTTGCCGCAGTTTCGAGATAGAATCGCGTTTGGGACGAGTGTGACCATCAGAGTACGCACCGAAGACAAAACCTGCTATGTTCGTGGCTCATACTTACCGTAACCAACCCAAATCCATCCCAAATTCAGAAACTAATGCCAGACTAATGTGATCAGCGCCCCGAATAACCCCGTAGACAAAGATTGGGCCCATTCGGTGATTTCGACCCAATCATTCTACTTTGACTACGAACCCCAGCAAGCACACGTCAGACACAATGATAAAAGTCGATGTCACATTTGTGAATTATGGATTTATCAGCGGTCTAAGTGATTTTTTCACTGACTCGCTTGACACTAGTAAGGTTGGTTAGGTCAGAACCACCGATTTAACCCAAACTTCGTCCACGGGGGTTATTCGGGACGCTGATCACGAATCTGACATTTGTTCCCGAATTTGGGATTGATTTGAGGTAATTACGGTATGTATGGGGCACGAACATAGTAGATTTTGTCCTCCGTGGGTGTGGGTAATCTGAGGGTCATACTCGTCCCAAACGCGATTCTATCTCGAGACTGCGGCAAGATTGCAGAAGGAGCGTAATTTGGAATCTAGCGCAAGAAGGCAAAAGAACAGTCACCCGGAGGGTGACCGATTCACGAGCATCAGTTTTCGAGTCCACAGCACTATCCACTCGTCACACTGGCGGATGGACTCACCCCGCTACTCCTGCTGGCGGGGAGCCTACGTGTGCGGCAATGCAAAATTTCGCAGGCCATTTTCAGATCAACCAGGTGACGACACCAGATGAACACATCGTTGCAACCTCATGCGAAGCCCTACACGCTCATATGGGTTGCGTTATGAATCGTCACCGATCGCTCACAAGCTTCCCTTGTTAGTGCCATTTCGTGTTTTTTTTAATCAAAGAATGTATTGAAAACAATTTCGCAATCAATTCTTCATTGATCAAAGATTCCTTGCGTAGTGGAAATGCTGAGTTCAATATCAAACAGCCTTGTACATTAGAATGGTCTGCATTGAGGGAGCCCTTGCGAAAATGGTAACAACCATTCGTTCGCCTTCAGAAATAATAACCTTTTCTTTGTCATTGTGGGAGCAGAATCTGAAAGAATGAAGTCAGGGAACCAATATGTGGCGAAATGTGATTTCACCTGTATCCGGACTTTGTCGCGTTTACAAAAGGTTTAAGCTCAACTCCACCATAAATACAGCCATCAATTCCGAATCCGTACGAAATCTGTCTTATTGTAACTTCGACCTTCTTGCCAGTTGGAGCCTATACAAGCAAAAATGAATGTTGTTTCTCGACACGCCGCGCAGAGTAAGATACGTTCGGAAGAATACCTTAATCCAGTAATAGCACATTTCGAAGTCGTCTTTGATAGTGTATGAGTACTCTTGCATTTTGCTAACGAGACTTTGCAATCTGTCCGTCGCACTCAGATCCTTTCCGCAGCCTTCTGGCTTAAAATGGTTTCAATGTAATTCCCACCTCTAGCTGATATTGAGCGCATCCTTAATTGCAGTCATTCGAACATTTCACTTAACAAATCCGCAGGCCTGCGCCCCTCATGCTGCGAAATTTTTCTGGGGAAAAAGTTGCATAAGAGTAGTAGCGGAATTAAGCAGTGCTGTAGGAAACCGTAATCGTAATCCTGATAGTTAACTGGAATCGTTGACTTACCCTCCTATCGCACAGATCGCCACCGTAACCATTCGGACATATGCATTTGCTGCAGTTCCTCGGGTGAGGGAATCCTCCGTTTGCGCACTGTGCCTTATGACCTACGTTTTCGCATCTGTCTGAAAACCCCTCAATAGCAGCCGTTTCGTGATTTGAACTTATCATTTTACCGAAGCAATTGTAGTGCTTATTTATGGTGTAGATGTCAAAGAATGAAAGGATGTATGAGCCCATCGATTCTTGATAGTTCACGTCCTCCGCGAGCATGGTGGGCTGACGGTTGTGAGAAGCGCTGAAGTTCCATGGTACTACATGGTACTACCACGCAAACTCTTACACAGTAACGAACACGAGCCCTCACCCTATTGCACCGTAATGCATGATGCTATCGTAGTCGTACGGCTGATCGTATGTGTCTAAGAAATCTGCTCCATAGATTGCGAACTGATCGACGAAATCTTCCTGTAATGTTTTTGCTAGCTGTTGCTGGTACACAATAGTCGTATTATTTTTTGAAATGAGATATGCTACTAACTCACCCGCACATTTTCAAGAAGGATTTTTATGTAGTTGTCTCGATCGTAACGCGACATTGGGTGGAATAGACCAAGGGCATGACCGAGTTCGTGGACCACTATGCCGACCTGAAATTCGCATGAAATTGATCCAAGGAAGCGCTTTCCATAGATTCATCCTTGGAATGACTTCAAATCATCAAAATTTATAAGCCATCCATGCGCATTTGGACGTTCTTTCTTACAGCCACCTAGATGAGAATTCGTGGTCCGTAATCGATTCCCACGACCGTATCGTTGGACTCAACTTCAATAAAGCAAAAGACAAGCTTTCGAATAGCGTATGAGTCATACATGAACACATCCATCTCCAAGAGACAGTGGCTGTTCGCTACCGTTCCTTCCTAGGAGTGACCAGCAGCCGTTACTCTTGATCACTACGATCTTGTCCCCAGCTGCAATTGAAGTAGAATAGAATGCAGGTAGCTGTTACAGAGCTTACAGCTCTAAAACGGCGATTGCCCTACCAGTCTTGCTTTCCGTAAAGTTGATGCAGGTCACCTCTTCCCACTTTTTAGCGCCCTGTCTGAATACGTCCTTAGTTTTGAAGTCTGAAAACGGTAATACTTAGAGTAACCGGAAGAATGTCGTTCCAAAAACAACGATACACGCCTGTTGACTCGCACTTTTTGTTTCAATATTATGTTTCATAGGACTCCGCGCGTGCAAAATGTTACACAAATATCACTTAATGTGTGGTATTCACAAAAAATAACTTGAACTGTTTACACCTTTTCCCATCTTTCAACGAACCTATGCCCTCATCAAAGTCGTAGAATACGCCGCTTTTCCACAATCTGGTCATATCCTTGTAAACCTGTCTCTTCTGCCGACCATCCATGCGGTCGATGATTCCATTCACTTGTGTCCTAAAGATATGACTCTATTATTGCACTATTCGGAAAACGATTTCCCAAGATCTGATCCTTGAAACCTGATTTCATTTCGATGGGGTGAATCACGCGAACGTTTACCTCGATAACGCCATGTCGCCCTGGAACATTTTGCTGACGACTTTTTTCTCTGCATTGATTTCCGATATAGTTTTCGCGGTGCTGTTTCCAGGAGGATCCCTTCTTCTCATAACTTCCTAAAAACCAAATTGAAAAGAAACGGAAGCATTTGCAATGTTATGACTCTAGTCAACCATGAGCTACTGAATTTCAGTGGGACGTCGCAAATATCGCTTCCATAAAACCAGCTGATATAGGAGCTTATCTGTGAACCTTCAACTTCTGCGCAACTTCTGCTGCTTGCTCCTTCGTCATTTGAAGTTTCTTCTTCAGTTTATCCTTGAAGGCCGACAGTTTGCTCTTCAGCTTTTCTATTCCTGTGTTTTCAAGCGCCTAAATCCATTATGTTGCACACTTTTATCACCGAAAGTTCAGCGAGACTTACATCTTTGAATTTTTTGAATTTTGCTACCGTCGCGTTTTTGATTTTTGACCCAAGATCTTTAACCTTAGATTTAAGGTCGTTTTTAAGGTCGTTCACTTTGCCCTTCAAGTCAGGAAAACCTGCTTGCGTTGCAACAACTAGAAGCAGAAGGAGAAGGAGGATTATTCTCATTCCTGAAATGAGTAAGAGAAATCGTTGGCACATTAATGATGATAACGAACGAGAAAGTTGCTGATAGGTGAGATGAGTCGTGAAAACCAGAGAACACCACAATCGCTCCTCGGTTGTGGCTAATCCGTGTTCGTCAGCCTTATATGCGATTGAAACCTTCTGGTGCTGATTATGCAGACTGCATAGTGCACAGAAAGACTCCCTCCCTGACGGTTTGCTCATCTGTAATATCACATCATCTCAATGCGTTCAGTCGTCAAGCCATGCCTATTTGGGACTCCTCATTTGCTAATTGGGAATTTGCTTTCAGTCGGCTTGGGTTCCATGACCGTTATCTCAACATATCGTTGTCTTATTTTGTTTGACCCACTGCTCAAAGCCAGTGATGAACTCCATCAACGTCCTTATCACTGTTACCGTATTCTGCAAAGATATTCTGGGTGTGCTCTAGAACAGTGAATTCCTTTTGTCTGAACGGAAACGTTCCGTGCGATTACACTGAAGCAAGTAAACCTGGGTGACGAAGAAATATGCGATCATGTCCAGGGGGTTTCATGGCCGAAAGCAAAAAGCCTTTCCGTTCTTCCCATAGAGAATGGCAAATTCCAGACTCGGCAAGCTATGGCTATTACATCTCTCAGTGGGACCTGTTGCGAATTTCATTTGTTCACACATTTTGAAGCCGAGCATAGTGGACTTTTTTCTGCAGAGGTGCTCCCTTCTTGGTGGTTTGTTCATCTGTAAGTTCGTACAGCGGTATACTTCAATGCTCTCAGTCGCCATTGTTGAACTTTCGCAGTTTCTTATCCATTCACTATTTTCCAATTGCAATCGCCCTCAACTTGCCAGGTTTCTTTGTAGAGTTAAATGAACATATCTTTGTATTAGTCTGTTTAAACTGCTATTTCGATCCTTTCAGGTGAGGCTTTGTGGAGGTGTCCGCTGGATCAGACCACTGCAAGAAGATGGCAGCGCAAAGTCGGAAAGACTAGACGAACGGCATAAAATATATGTTTTTTTCTGCTAAAGCTGGAGTAGAGGATGATTTGCAGACACCCCGCTGACGATTGATAGCCATCTCGACCGCACTTTACTGAAATATGCTCCCAGGAACGTCGGTTAGCGGACCGCTTTGTCAAGTGCAAGATCATACAGTGGCTGTCGACTTTCGTTGCTGTCCGTTTAGTTGCTGCGTTCTGCGTTTTTGATTTTTTTACCTGTGTTTTGTGACCCAACATGGCTCGTGCTACCCGAAAACAGCTTGCGACTGGCTCTTAAGAAGATTGCAGTTCCTCCACTTTTGATGTCATGTATGTGGTAGGGAAAGCATGGCAGCAGAGGAGAGAAAGAATGGGTACGACTTGAGGCAAGAAGTAAGGGAGAAAAACCGCGGTACGCCTGAAAGGGAATGGACGTGATACCGATGCCAGATCAGGCACGTCTCTGAACTCAATGCTAAAGTCCCGGGAAGCGCCCGAGACAGAATGCTAGACTGGTTACCGTTTGCTGCCTATTTTTCAACGCTCGAACTCTCGTCAATAGGAATCACTACTTTTTTCATTTGCTCTGCAATCTCAAGCCTGATCTGGTCTTTGTTACGAAAACTCGGCTTTATTCTAGAGTACCTGGTTCTGAAATTCTAAGGAATCTGCCCTACAGTATCTACGGTGAGCAGATTAGAACTCAATTGCACGAATCCCTCCTGCAGGCTGTTGAACTGCTAGGTGAATGAGCTTCACATTGAAATCTCTTATACCAGGTCGTTGAAAAAATTTCCCGCCATTTCTGCCACTCTTTTCGAATGTGTTTCTCTTCTTTATTCCATTCGACATCGGACATGTTTTTGCATGATTAACATCAACAACACATTATCATTTAACAGATAAATTTTGAGCCCACCGCCTCCAGAATTCTTAGATTTTTGATAAAAAGAACTCTTCGAGACACGTTTTGTGGTGCTCTCATTCGTCGAGCTGGTTCTCTTGTAACCGAATGGACGGAACAAATATTATGGTGTTGGAGCAAGGTTCGGCGAATGTCATGGATAGGTCAGAATACGCCATAGTAGATGCTGAAATTTCTTTCCAAGTGTCGTTCTCAATAGGTGAATGTGACTGAAGAAGATTTGCCCATGTTTTCCACGAATGGCTGCCGCGTCGCTATCAAAGTGGCTACGTCAGACATCGCTGGTGGTAGTGGCACTTGTAGGTAGCAGCTTCTAGCGAGTGCCTCATTTGCATTTCAGCTGCACTCTGATAATCTCTCTTTTCGGGTGGAGTTTCAGATTTTAGAATTTTCGCTAGTTTGCTGTAAGTAGGCAGCAGT
This sequence comes from Nippostrongylus brasiliensis, assembly GCA_030553155.1. Lineage (NCBI taxonomy): Eukaryota > Metazoa > Nematoda > Chromadorea > Rhabditida > Heligmosomidae > Nippostrongylus > Nippostrongylus brasiliensis. The sequence continues at coordinate 28,666,373 of CP130736.1, read as the reverse complement.
AGACTTGGCGTGTGATTGATCTACACTACCCAACCCTTGTTGCCACTCACCACTTTGCCGGGCGAGTGAAAATTTCTTAGGAAGGTGAGATGGTCGGGTATGCACCCGTCTCCATATGTGACTAGTGGCCGCTAAAGCATGCCGCAGTCATCTGCCCTATCTAATTGCCGAGCTCCAGAAGACCCACTTAATCCACGGCAACTGCCCCGCCAATTATCGTGTTCCTCGAAGTCAAAGTGTGCCTTTTTGAACTCACGGAACCAAGCTTCTGCTGCATTAAGAAAGGAGATTGAAGGACCTATCATGAAGTATATGCCATCAACTGAGCTTTCATTAATGCGTTGTTTTATGAGTTGAAAAAAAGAAAGAAAAAGCAGTTTGAGGTACCTGCGATCAATATCGATTTTCTGTGCAATACCTGTAGTGCTGAACCACGACAACTTTGATATATGTAGCACATAAATCATCCTACACAAGGGTTGAGGGTGAGCTCCTCGAACCGGATCTAAAATATTCGTGACGGCCAAACTGGGTGGCTCGAAACTCTGTCGACAACCTAATACTATGATCACTTTTCACTTTTCCTTTTCTTTATTGTTCCGTTCTGGTTTGTCTTGCGAGAAAACGCCTCTAGACTATAAATACATCGTGGCAATGGCGCGAAGACCAGGCAGAAGGACAAGGTCAACTATGGACAGAGAGAAGACAGATGCAGATTCGTAGTACAGTAAGGAACTCAATGCCGCGGATTCCTTTCTTCTGTTAGCAGAACACAGCAGTTCTGAACAAGTCTTCCGACAAAACCTGGAACTACATTCAACGAGACACCAGGCAAAAGACATCGGAAAAGCTGCGAAATAAAGTGAATGAGTGATGATAGGTGCTTGACAGCACAAAATGTGAAATCGCTTGCTGAACATTGTATGTACTTCTCGCTTTCTAGACGTTTTCCTGGAGGTATGTAGATGGCGATATTTCAATCAGATCTTCTGATCTGAACGTCGCCTGAAATGCAGTGCTCCTGAGTGCGTGTTCTAGGGAGTACAGATTTGTTCTTATTGAAATTCAGTGCTTAATTCTGCGTCTTCTACCTCAATTCATCCAGTTTTACCCGTTTTCGATTCCTATGCTGCAAATGGGTGGCTCTCTGAAGACACTTTGTTGTGGATACACAACCAGTTGTAGGAAAAGTAGTAGCTAGCCATAGGGAGCCCTTAGGTTAGAGTGAGTACCATATAAGATAAGTATCTCTCAAGACGGCTCCCTAGGCACGACCCAGCGGCATACCGCGAGTGAGCACTTAGGAATCTAATCTGTTGCTCCACTCAGGTGCGGTGCCGTCTGATGTATTTACCCATTGGGTCTCCCAAGTAGCCCAATGGGATTGTTCGGTGGCTACGCCCACAAATTTGTGCATAAATAGCATGATTGTCGTGCTATTTATGCACAAATTGTCAAGCACCTATCATCACTCATTCACTTTATTTCGCAGCTTTTCCGATGTCTTTTGCCTGGTGTCTCGTTGAATGTAGTTCCAGGTTTTGTCGGAAGACTTGTTCAGAACTGCTGTGTTCTGCTAACAGAAGAAAGGAATCCGCGGCATTGAGTTCCTTACTGTACTACGAATCTGCATCTGTCTTCTCTCTGTCCATAGTTGACCTTGTCCTTCTGCCTGGTCTTCGCGCCATTGCCACGATGTATTTATAGTCTAGAGGCGTTTTCTCGCAAGACAAACCAGAACGGAACAATAAAGAAAAGGAAAAGTGAAAAGTGATCATAGTATTAGGTTGTCGACAGAGTTTCGAGCCACCCAGTTTGGCCGTCACGAATATTTTAGATCCGGTTCGAGGAGCTCACCCTCAACCCTTGTGTAGGATGATTTATGTGCTACATATATCAAAGTTGTCGTGGTTCAGCACTACAGGTATTGCACAGAAAATCGATATTGATCGCAGGTACCTCAAACTGCTTTTTCTTTCTTTTTTTCAACTCATAAAACAACGCATTAATGAAAGCTCAGTTGATGGCATATACTTCATGATAGGTCCTTCAATCTCCTTTCTTAATGCAGCAGAAGCTTGGTTCCGTGAGTTCAAAAAGGCACACTTTGACTTCGAGGAACACGATAATTGGCGGGGCAGTTGCCGTGGATTAAGTGGGTCTTCTGGAGCTCGGCAATTAGATAGGGCAGATGACTGCGGCATGCTTTAGCGGCCACTAGTCACATATGGAGACGGGTGCATACCCGACCATCTCACCTTCCTAAGAAATTTTCACTCGCCCGGCAAAGTGGTGAGTGGCAACAAGGGTTGGGTAGTGTAGATCAATCACACGCCAAGTCTACTGCTGCCTACTTACAGCAAACTAGCGAAAATTCTAAAATCTGAAACTCCACCCGAAAAGAGAGATTATCAGAGTGCAGCTGAAATGCAAATGAGGCACTCGCTAGAAGCTGCTACCTACAAGTGCCACTACCACCAGCGATGTCTGACGTAGCCACTTTGATAGCGACGCGGCAGCCATTCGTGGAAAACATGGGCAAATCTTCTTCAGTCACATTCACCTATTGAGAACGACACTTGGAAAGAAATTTCAGCATCTACTATGGCGTATTCTGACCTATCCATGACATTCGCCGAACCTTGCTCCAACACCATAATATTTGTTCCGTCCATTCGGTTACAAGAGAACCAGCTCGACGAATGAGAGCACCACAAAACGTGTCTCGAAGAGTTCTTTTTATCAAAAATCTAAGAATTCTGGAGGCGGTGGGCTCAAAATTTATCTGTTAAATGATAATGTGTTGTTGATGTTAATCATGCAAAAACATGTCCGATGTCGAATGGAATAAAGAAGAGAAACACATTCGAAAAGAGTGGCAGAAATGGCGGGAAATTTTTTCAACGACCTGGTATAAGAGATTTCAATGTGAAGCTCATTCACCTAGCAGTTCAACAGCCTGCAGGAGGGATTCGTGCAATTGAGTTCTAATCTGCTCACCGTAGATACTGTAGGGCAGATTCCTTAGAATTTCAGAACCAGGTACTCTAGAATAAAGCCGAGTTTTCGTAACAAAGACCAGATCAGGCTTGAGATTGCAGAGCAAATGAAAAAAGTAGTGATTCCTATTGACGAGAGTTCGAGCGTTGAAAAATAGGCAGCAAACGGTAACCAGTCTAGCATTCTGTCTCGGGCGCTTCCCGGGACTTTAGCATTGAGTTCAGAGACGTGCCTGATCTGGCATCGGTATCACGTCCATTCCCTTTCAGGCGTACCGCGGTTTTTCTCCCTTACTTCTTGCCTCAAGTCGTACCCATTCTTTCTCTCCTCTGCTGCCATGCTTTCCCTACCACATACATGACATCAAAAGTGGAGGAACTGCAATCTTCTTAAGAGCCAGTCGCAAGCTGTTTTCGGGTAGCACGAGCCATGTTGGGTCACAAAACACAGGTAAAAAAATCAAAAACGCAGAACGCAGCAACTAAACGGACAGCAACGAAAGTCGACAGCCACTGTATGATCTTGCACTTGACAAAGCGGTCCGCTAACCGACGTTCCTGGGAGCATATTTCAGTAAAGTGCGGTCGAGATGGCTATCAATCGTCAGCGGGGTGTCTGCAAATCATCCTCTACTCCAGCTTTAGCAGAAAAAAACATATATTTTATGCCGTTCGTCTAGTCTTTCCGACTTTGCGCTGCCATCTTCTTGCAGTGGTCTGATCCAGCGGACACCTCCACAAAGCCTCACCTGAAAGGATCGAAATAGCAGTTTAAACAGACTAATACAAAGATATGTTCATTTAACTCTACAAAGAAACCTGGCAAGTTGAGGGCGATTGCAATTGGAAAATAGTGAATGGATAAGAAACTGCGAAAGTTCAACAATGGCGACTGAGAGCATTGAAGTATACCGCTGTACGAACTTACAGATGAACAAACCACCAAGAAGGGAGCACCTCTGCAGAAAAAAGTCCACTATGCTCGGCTTCAAAATGTGTGAACAAATGAAATTCGCAACAGGTCCCACTGAGAGATGTAATAGCCATAGCTTGCCGAGTCTGGAATTTGCCATTCTCTATGGGAAGAACGGAAAGGCTTTTTGCTTTCGGCCATGAAACCCCCTGGACATGATCGCATATTTCTTCGTCACCCAGGTTTACTTGCTTCAGTGTAATCGCACGGAACGTTTCCGTTCAGACAAAAGGAATTCACTGTTCTAGAGCACACCCAGAATATCTTTGCAGAATACGGTAACAGTGATAAGGACGTTGATGGAGTTCATCACTGGCTTTGAGCAGTGGGTCAAACAAAATAAGACAACGATATGTTGAGATAACGGTCATGGAACCCAAGCCGACTGAAAGCAAATTCCCAATTAGCAAATGAGGAGTCCCAAATAGGCATGGCTTGACGACTGAACGCATTGAGATGATGTGATATTACAGATGAGCAAACCGTCAGGGAGGGAGTCTTTCTGTGCACTATGCAGTCTGCATAATCAGCACCAGAAGGTTTCAATCGCATATAAGGCTGACGAACACGGATTAGCCACAACCGAGGAGCGATTGTGGTGTTCTCTGGTTTTCACGACTCATCTCACCTATCAGCAACTTTCTCGTTCGTTATCATCATTAATGTGCCAACGATTTCTCTTACTCATTTCAGGAATGAGAATAATCCTCCTTCTCCTTCTGCTTCTAGTTGTTGCAACGCAAGCAGGTTTTCCTGACTTGAAGGGCAAAGTGAACGACCTTAAAAACGACCTTAAATCTAAGGTTAAAGATCTTGGGTCAAAAATCAAAAACGCGACGGTAGCAAAATTCAAAAAATTCAAAGATGTAAGTCTCGCTGAACTTTCGGTGATAAAAGTGTGCAACATAATGGATTTAGGCGCTTGAAAACACAGGAATAGAAAAGCTGAAGAGCAAACTGTCGGCCTTCAAGGATAAACTGAAGAAGAAACTTCAAATGACGAAGGAGCAAGCAGCAGAAGTTGCGCAGAAGTTGAAGGTTCACAGATAAGCTCCTATATCAGCTGGTTTTATGGAAGCGATATTTGCGACGTCCCACTGAAATTCAGTAGCTCATGGTTGACTAGAGTCATAACATTGCAAATGCTTCCGTTTCTTTTCAATTTGGTTTTTAGGAAGTTATGAGAAGAAGGGATCCTCCTGGAAACAGCACCGCGAAAACTATATCGGAAATCAATGCAGAGAAAAAAGTCGTCAGCAAAATGTTCCAGGGCGACATGGCGTTATCGAGGTAAACGTTCGCGTGATTCACCCCATCGAAATGAAATCAGGTTTCAAGGATCAGATCTTGGGAAATCGTTTTCCGAATAGTGCAATAATAGAGTCATATCTTTAGGACACAAGTGAATGGAATCATCGACCGCATGGATGGTCGGCAGAAGAGACAGGTTTACAAGGATATGACCAGATTGTGGAAAAGCGGCGTATTCTACGACTTTGATGAGGGCATAGGTTCGTTGAAAGATGGGAAAAGGTGTAAACAGTTCAAGTTATTTTTTGTGAATACCACACATTAAGTGATATTTGTGTAACATTTTGCACGCGCGGAGTCCTATGAAACATAATATTGAAACAAAAAGTGCGAGTCAACAGGCGTGTATCGTTGTTTTTGGAACGACATTCTTCCGGTTACTCTAAGTATTACCGTTTTCAGACTTCAAAACTAAGGACGTATTCAGACAGGGCGCTAAAAAGTGGGAAGAGGTGACCTGCATCAACTTTACGGAAAGCAAGACTGGTAGGGCAATCGCCGTTTTAGAGCTGTAAGCTCTGTAACAGCTACCTGCATTCTATTCTACTTCAATTGCAGCTGGGGACAAGATCGTAGTGATCAAGAGTAACGGCTGCTGGTCACTCCTAGGAAGGAACGGTAGCGAACAGCCACTGTCTCTTGGAGATGGATGTGTTCATGTATGACTCATACGCTATTCGAAAGCTTGTCTTTTGCTTTATTGAAGTTGAGTCCAACGATACGGTCGTGGGAATCGATTACGGACCACGAATTCTCATCTAGGTGGCTGTAAGAAAGAACGTCCAAATGCGCATGGATGGCTTATAAATTTTGATGATTTGAAGTCATTCCAAGGATGAATCTATGGAAAGCGCTTCCTTGGATCAATTTCATGCGAATTTCAGGTCGGCATAGTGGTCCACGAACTCGGTCATGCCCTTGGTCTATTCCACCCAATGTCGCGTTACGATCGAGACAACTACATAAAAATCCTTCTTGAAAATGTGCGGGTGAGTTAGTAGCATATCTCATTTCAAAAAATAATACGACTATTGTGTACCAGCAACAGCTAGCAAAAACATTACAGGAAGATTTCGTCGATCAGTTCGCAATCTATGGAGCAGATTTCTTAGACACATACGATCAGCCGTACGACTACGATAGCATCATGCATTACGGTGCAATAGGGTGAGGGCTCGTGTTCGTTACTGTGTAAGAGTTTGCGTGGTAGTACCATGTAGTACCATGGAACTTCAGCGCTTCTCACAACCGTCAGCCCACCATGCTCGCGGAGGACGTGAACTATCAAGAATCGATGGGCTCATACATCCTTTCATTCTTTGACATCTACACCATAAATAAGCACTACAATTGCTTCGGTAAAATGATAAGTTCAAATCACGAAACGGCTGCTATTGAGGGGTTTTCAGACAGATGCGAAAACGTAGGTCATAAGGCACAGTGCGCAAACGGAGGATTCCCTCACCCGAGGAACTGCAGCAAATGCATATGTCCGAATGGTTACGGTGGCGATCTGTGCGATAGGAGGGTAAGTCAACGATTCCAGTTAACTATCAGGATTACGATTACGGTTTCCTACAGCATTGCTTAATTCCGCTACTACTCTTATGCAACTTTTTCCCCAGAAAAATTTCGCAGCATGAGGGGCGCAGGCCTGCGGATTTGTTAAGTGAAATGTTCGAATGACTGCAATTAAGGATGCGCTCAATATCAGCTAGAGGTGGGAATTACATTGAAACCATTTTAAGCCAGAAGGCTGCGGAAAGGATCTGAGTGCGACGGACAGATTGCAAAGTCTCGTTAGCAAAATGCAAGAGTACTCATACACTATCAAAGACGACTTCGAAATGTGCTATTACTGGATTAAGGTATTCTTCCGAACGTATCTTACTCTGCGCGGCGTGTCGAGAAACAACATTCATTTTTGCTTGTATAGGCTCCAACTGGCAAGAAGGTCGAAGTTACAATAAGACAGATTTCGTACGGATTCGGAATTGATGGCTGTATTTATGGTGGAGTTGAGCTTAAACCTTTTGTAAACGCGACAAAGTCCGGATACAGGTGAAATCACATTTCGCCACATATTGGTTCCCTGACTTCATTCTTTCAGATTCTGCTCCCACAATGACAAAGAAAAGGTTATTATTTCTGAAGGCGAACGAATGGTTGTTACCATTTTCGCAAGGGCTCCCTCAATGCAGACCATTCTAATGTACAAGGCTGTTTGATATTGAACTCAGCATTTCCACTACGCAAGGAATCTTTGATCAATGAAGAATTGATTGCGAAATTGTTTTCAATACATTCTTTGATTAAAAAAAACACGAAATGGCACTAACAAGGGAAGCTTGTGAGCGATCGGTGACGATTCATAACGCAACCCATATGAGCGTGTAGGGCTTCGCATGAGGTTGCAACGATGTGTTCATCTGGTGTCGTCACCTGGTTGATCTGAAAATGGCCTGCGAAATTTTGCATTGCCGCACACGTAGGCTCCCCGCCAGCAGGAGTAGCGGGGTGAGTCCATCCGCCAGTGTGACGAGTGGATAGTGCTGTGGACTCGAAAACTGATGCTCGTGAATCGGTCACCCTCCGGGTGACTGTTCTTTTGCCTTCTTGCGCTAGATTCCAAATTACGCTCCTTCTGCAATCTTGCCACAGTCTCGAGATAGAATCGCGTTTGGGACGAGTATGACCCTCAGATTACCCACACCCACGGAGGACAAAATCTACTATGTTCGTGCTCCATACATACCGTAATTACCTCAAATCATTCCCAAATTCGGGAACAAATGTCAGATTCGTGACCAGCGTCCCGAATAACCCCCGTGGACGAAGTTTGGGTTAAATCGGTGGTTCTGACCTAACCAACCTTACTAGTGTCAAGCGAGTCAGTGAAAAAATCACTTAGACCGCTGATAAATCCATAATTCACAAATGTGACATCGACTTTTATCATTGTGTCTGACGTGTGCTTGCTGGGGTTCGTAGTCAAAGTAGAATGATTGGGTCGAAATCACCGAATGGGCCCAATCTTTGTCTACGGGGTTATTCGGGGCGCTGATCACATTAGTCTGGCATTAGTTTCTGAATTTGGGATGGATTTGGGTTGGTTACGGTAAGTATGAGCCACGAACATAGCAGGTTTTGTCTTCGGTGCGTACTCTGATGGTCACACTCGTCCCAAACGCGATTCTATCTCGAAACTGCGGCAAAACTGCAGAAGGAGTGTAATTTGAAATCTAGCGCATGAAGGCAGAAGGAAAGTCACCCGGAGGGATCGATCCACGAACATCAGCTTTTGAGTACGCAGCACTATCCACTCGTCCACCTCGTCACGCTGGCGGATGGACTCGTCCCGCTACTCCTGCTGGCGGAGAGCCTATATGTGCGGCAATGCAAAATTTCACCGGCGATTTTCAGATCAACCAGGTGACGACGGCACCTGGTGAACACATCGTCACATTCCTCGTGCGAGGCCCTACACGATAATATAGGTTTCGTTATGGATCGTCACCGATCGCTCAAAAGCTTCCCTTGTAAGTGCCAAATAATGCTCATTCGTGCCTCATTCGCTCGCAAGGCGCATCGCATGTAAGACTCGCCATTCAGTCAAAACCCACAATTTTCGGAATTTCGCAATTTTGAAAACTTGCATGGAGCTTTTAAGCGTATCGTCTGAAATCCATGGCCCACGGAAACGTCATAGATATTATACGATATGTTTAAAAACTCCATACAAAATCCGAAGATTCCTATTGTAAAAGTGTTTCGCATTGTGCACAGCGTACCGTCACCAACAATCATACACGGCAACTGCAGCGACGGGACAGGAGACATCTCCCATGTCAAATGTCCTTGTTCTGATGGAAGTCAAAAGTTTGAAACTCTAAACATACAATGAGTTATTTTGTGTTTTATATCAATTATTCCTTTTGATTATCATCCGATACAAACACCTAATGCATAGACCATGCAAATGAAGTAATAAGTCATTTGAACGAAAGTGAGTCATTTCAGTATTATGCTCAGCGCCTTATTTTGCCTGAGCGGGGATTGAGCTCACACAATATGTGACGGAAGTTCGGATGACCCCAGGAGAGCTCCGAATTTTTCACGCTTGATTCAGATTTTTGTACGATGGGATACTGCATTCCATGCCGAATGAGAAATTCAAACTCTTTGAACTTTTATTTGAAAACAGTCATGAGTAAGCGTGACAGTGAAACCATGAATGACCTACAATCTGTCACGACAGGCGCTAATTATTATACCTCTGTAGGATATCTGAGTGAAGTTACCCCATCGCCTCAGTGGATGGAGGAGGCATAGCACATAGTTGCAGTACCTGCGTCATCCATAGACATGAAAAATCAAATTTCAGAGCTGCAAAAGCTGCAAAATGCTGCAATAATGTAAACCGTGAAAAGCTGTAAAGTTTGCAGATGGTAGCGATTGACGAAAGTCGGTTAAGACTTGACCCGCTGATGAGAGTTCCACTTTAATTTCAACGGCTTAGCACATAGTTATGCAGGTACTGTAACTATAGTATAAGTCTGGCAATTACAGATTTATCAGAGTCAGACTATGAGAACATTTATATACGAAATGCAAGTAGGATCACCAACAAAAGGAAATACAAGGCAAAACCAGGAACAATATGTAGAAGTGGAAAGGAGTGGAATCGTGCGGGCGAGGCTGGCTCCTCTCGACCTCTCGGCTGGCAGGCTCGTTGTCTTCCCCGTGGAGCTCGAACGCTTGGCTTTTGTATCGTCCTCTCGGTGTCGTCATCTCAGCCGCGCGTCGTCGCTATCTGAAACATAGCTTTCATCGGTGACTCAAACGGAGGAGTTCTAGTTAGAATATGAATAGGATAGAATGTGTATTACAAGTTCTTGGAGTCTTACACCTCCCCTTTTCCCACAAAACGTCCGTCCTCGGACGTTAATTTAGCGGCGAATGTTAAAGCTGATGAAATGAAAATCTAAGTATCCGCGAAACCTACAGATTAAGCTAAATCACGTAAAAGCAGGGAAAGAAAGAGAAAAGAAAAAGAGAAGACATACCATTACTGTTCGCTTTAAGCAAACATACTCTGAAGGGCGCCAAGGTTGACGACCAGTCCCAAGCGAGATGCCCAGTCCATGAGCCGACTCCAGTTCGGAAGCAGCGATAGAGAGGACGGGTGCCCAAACACGAATTGCCCGTGCTTGCACCTATTCAGGGCTACATTTAAACGAAGCGGATCATCGAGGAAGGCTCCGGTGTCTGGGGTTATATCTGTGCGAGTCGACAGCAGGATAACGATGTCGTACTCACGACCCTGAATAGAATCAACAGTATGGAGCGCGATCCCAGACGAAGTCGAGAACGAGGCTAGGAGATGTTGCTGGTCCTTATAAAACACGAGGATAGCGAGGCTAGAAGCTGATATCCCGTGGGCCATCAACGCACTAGCCAAGCCCTGACAGTACCGCGCCTCGGAGGCGTTGGAGTGGGATCCAACGAGCTGATTGTCGTAGAACAGATTATTGGGTAGGTCGTTTAGAGCGGGGTGGGCGCGGAAAGTTGTTAACAGAGGGGCTACCGGGACCTGCTTGGCCAGCAGCAGATCCATGACACCACGAGCTCCGTGCCGAGCCGCCACCGATTCCGGAGAAGTGCGAATGTGCGGTGGAAGCTGATGCACGTCACCAATAAAGATCAGCCGCGCATTGGGGAACCAAGAAGACGTGGCCACCAGAACTGGTCTCTGGGATCTGGGAGGCCTCGCCTCCGATGATCACACTGCAGTCCTTCGAATAAGGACCAAACAAGCCGAGGGAACCGGCAGAGTTTAGGAGCGACGCCGAACTAATACATAGGATATTAGGACGCCGTACCCGGAACATAATCTCCACGGCTTCCTCCGTCGCTTCAGGATTCTCGCGCTCCGCAATCCGATAATCTTCCCGTTGGTCCTCCGTGAGGTACATGGTCTGCTCCGGATGGAACAGAGCGATTTCCACGAGCTGGCGACAGGAGGCGTAATTTTGGCAGGTATGAAACTCCGCCTCACTAAGTTGGTCGCGGTAGTCTCGCGGCAGCCGTCGGAGGATGTTATGGAGATCGACTGCGGTCTGCGGACAACCGTCAGACAGCGCGGAATCTGAAACGAATCTAAACACATTTAGGTGACGATAGTCGGTCAACCTTAAAAGTGTGTCCGTAAATTGGGCAACAGCCCCATTAGTTGTTGCCATAGCCACTATAATGGCCTCCGGATCCGCTGTAGCCAACCGTGCGGCGATCAGAGCTCCCACGACGGTTTTTCCTGTACCAAATGCCGCTTGAATCGCCAGAATGGGAGTGTTGATGTCGCCCATCTGGACGGCGTGGATCTGGTCCGCCCGGAGGTCAATGGGCACGTTGTCGAGGCGGACCGACATCGGAGCCGGCGGCGCTTGCGCAGGAACCGGAACGTCGGGGTCCGCCGCTCCCGCTTGGCGATGATCGTACAAACGGTTCAAAATCGTATTGGCCCGGCAATCCCGCGAGGTATGAAGTGTCCCGAACACTTCCTCCTCCGCCAGGAGCTCGAATAGCGGGTCAGTGCCGATTGGGAGCCGCCCCAAACGGACGCATGCGGACACGCGGACTGCCCGCTGCTGGAGCCGTCCGAAACGGTCGATTGAATTATGTAAATTTTTATAAAGCAATTTCTATAAACGTTACTCTTTTAATGTCTTTTAGCCCAGTGCTGTCCCCCAGGCGAGCAGCTCTACGAGTGCGGCACGGGATGTGAGCAGACATGCTTGAGTTCAGAAGATGTGAGTATTCCTCATTTCATCTTCTTATTTTCTTCTTCTTTAGCGTTTACCCCGCTTTGAAGCAGGGTCCGCTTTAGCAATTCTCTGACGCCACACCGCTCTATCCCGCGCGTGGTCTGGATGAATTCTTTCTGCCTTCAAATCCGCGTGTATCGTATCCAGCCAGCGCTGCTTCGGACGCCCCCTCGGTCTTGCACCTTGTATGTCGAGACCGAGTCCAGTCTTGCATACCGTGTCGTTGCTTGCTCGGAGCACGTGCCCGTACCACCTCAAACGGGACTCGCTAAGCTTGTCGGGTATCGGAGCCACCCCAAACCTTTCCCTTATCTCACCGTTAGTTTTACGATCAAGTAGTGTTACGCCTGCCATCCAACTCAGCATTTTCATTTCCATTACGCTGAGGCGGCGCTCAACTTCTTTGGTGGCAGGCCAGCACTCAGCTCTGTACAGAGCAACCGGCCGTACGACTGTCCGGTAGATCTTCGCCTTCAATCGTTCCGGTATTTTTCTGTCGCAAAGTACACTGGTGGACGCACGCCACTTCGTCCAAGCGCTGTTTATTCGAGCGTTCACCTCGCTGCTGAGGCCTCCATTGCAGGCTGTCGTTGAGCCGAGATATTTGAAGGTGCTGACCCTTACAAGTTCTGTATCGTGAATCGTAATTGTACCAGGGTCATTGGTCGAAAGGTACTCCGTCTTCCTTACATTGAGACGAAGACCGAACTGCGCCAGTCGATCACTCAACGCTTGCACTAGCACTTCGAGCTCATTCTTGTCGTCGGACGCAAGCATTACATCGTCTGCATGCAGCAAAGTCCATGGAAGAGGTCTTTGCAGATCTTTCGTTACAACATCCATAACAACAATGAAGAGGAGAGGAGAGAGTGGCGATCCTTGGTGGACTCCACCGAGATTGGAAATTCTGCCGAAATTCCAGCAGCTGCCCAGGCTCTGCTCCTCGGGTCGGTATACAATTTCCGTACCCAATTTATAAGCTCTTCAGGAACGAGCTGTTTCCGTAGTGCGTACCAGATCACCTCATGCGGCACGCGGTCATGCGCCTTTTCTAGATCCAGGAAGGCTAGATGCAGAGGTCTTTGCTTCTCCCTGTGCTTCTCTACTAGAAGTCGAACCGCATGGATGGCATCGGTGATGCTACAGTTGGCAACAAAGCCGCACTGATTCACGGATAATTCAACGATGTATCGGATTCGTCTGTCAATTATTCGCTTAAACACTTTCATGGTGTGAGAAAGCAGACGAATTGGTCTATAAGTTGGACGGTCCGCTGGACTACCCTTCTTCTTCCAGATCGGAATCGTCGTGCTTGACTGCCATTCTGTGGGCATCTTCCTTTCCGCTACGATCTGGTTGAAAAACGTAGCGAGCCAGTTGGCAGAATTCCAATGGCGCGACTTCCACAGCTCTGCGGCCACGTCATCCGGTCCCGTCGCCTTACCAGGCTTCATCTTCCTCAGCGCTAGCACCACCTATTCATTCGAGATAGGCAGGATTGGACCAGGTATAGGTTCAGCGTGAGGAAGCGGAGGATGAGGAAATTCTTCCGTGGAGATCTTCTCAAAATAATCACGCCATCGTTCCATGACCTTCTTCGTATCCATTATCAACTGGCCGTGCTCATCATAAACACCGTGGAACTTTTCGACATCTTCTGACTGCCGCTGTCGAGTCCTCGTTTGTAAATAAGCCGCTCACCGTCGCGCGTTTCAAGTCTTCTGTTAACTTCATCGTAGTAAGCAGCTTTTGCTATGGCCACGGCCTTCTTAACTGCTCTCCTAGCTTCTCGGTACGCGGACCAGTTTGCGACCGTTTTATTGCTGTGGAAGACGTTGTAGAGGCGTTTCTTCGCCCGAACCTTCTCCTTGACTTCTTCCAGAGCCACGTCTGTCTGTCAATCATACGTCGACCTGGCTTGGTCACTCCTAGCTGGGACCGTGCAGCATCGTAGACCACAGATTTCATATCCTGCCACGTGCCGTCGACATCCACAATCGGGGGCATCCGTATTCCACCGATAACTTCGGCTTCCATTTCCTTAAGACGCCATCACTTGATGCGCTCATGTCCAGACTGCTCGACCCTCATTTGCTTTGGCGGAGTGAATTTCACCGCGCAGATCAAAGGCCGATGTTGGGTGGCCACCGGCACTACCTTCGCATCGCTGACAAACTTAGCATCGCGACGTCTTACGAGCACGTAATCGATCTGCGATATCGCAATTCCGCTGTAGAAGGAGATCAAGTGTCACGGACGCTTACGGAATGTCGTATTCGTGATGACAAGGTCGTGCGAGCATGCATACTCGAGGATGCGCTCGCCATCTTCGTTCCGTGCTCCGTATCCGAAACCACCATGGCATTTGTATCCATCTTTTCTTGCGCCGACATGACCATTCAGATCTCCTGCCACAACAATCATTTCTTCTTGAGGCATCTCGGCTGGCTTTTCATGGAGCAGTGTCCAGAATTCTTCCTTCACCCGCTCGGAGCAGCCTGTCTGCGGCGCATACGCAGTAAGGAAATGAAGTCGTTCATTTTTCGTGATGACCATGATCTATCTTCATGAGACGGTCGCTGAAACGTTCCACCTCCGAAATGGAATCACGAAAACGCTCCGATACGGCAATGCCGACACCATTTGTGGTCTTGGGGCTGGCTTACTTGGCCCTCGAGGTTGTCTTTCCTGCTTCGAGACAACTTCGCTCTGACACTCGTGAACTAGCTTGGTTACCCCTCGATGCCGTCCTTGCATGGCGGACCCTCGCATACTTTCACTGCTCACCGGCTCCGTGAGTGGGCGTCGGTTCCCGCGGACGCCGTAGCTTTCACATGAGTTTTACACACACACACACACACACACACACACACACACACACACACACACACACACACACACACACACACACACACACACACACACACACACACACACACACACACACACACACACACACACACACACACACACACACACACACACACACACACACACACACACACACACACACACACACACACACACACACACACACACACACACACACACACACACACACACACACACACACACACACACACACACACACACACACACACACACACACACACACACACACACACACACACACACACACACACACACACACACACACACACACACACACACACACACACACACACACACACACACACACACACACACACACACACACACACACACACACACACACACACACACACACACACACACACACACACACACACACACACACACACACACACACACACACACACACACACACACACACACACACACACACACACACACACACACACACACACACACACACACACACACACACACACACACACACACACACACACACACACACACACACACACACACACACACACACACACACACACACACACACACACACACACACACACACACACACACACACACACACACACACACACACACACACACACACACACACACACACACACACACACACACACACACACACACACACACACACACACACACACACACACACACACACACACACACACACACACACACACACACACACACACACACACACACACACACACACACACACACACACACACACACACACACACACACACACACACACACACACACACACACACACACACACACACACACACACACACACACACACACACACACACACACACACACACACACACACACACACACACACACACACACACACACACACACACACACACACACACACACACACACACACACACACACACACACACACACACACACACACACACACACTCGCGTCATCATGCCATTTGATGTGACATGTTTCTCCATCGGCCGGCCTTTCACCAGGGCCTGTCGCCGGAACTCGATGGTCGGCGATCAGTTCACCCCAAGCTACTTGGGGAGTTCCCAGTGGCACCAACGTGGAGGAGCGGACCTCGCCACCAGTATCCCTCATTTCATAATCATATCAATAATTGAATACTGCACATCTATATCAACACATGATAAAAGTAAAAAAAAGAGGTTGTCTCCAGAGCGCGAGTCCAATAAGTACGCGCCTCGCGTTCGCCTTCCATTTGGAAATGTAGAGGCATTGTCAATGCGAATTTAGCCACACAGTAACATGTGGGGACAGTAGCTAGCCAAGTCAGTGTCTCGTCGTTCCCAGGCAAAACTCTGATACCAATTTACTAGAATCCAGAGGGGTTGAAGCCTTGGTTATCCCGGCAGGGTTCGATAGCTCGACTATGCTGTTGTCACAAGGGTTTCATAGGCTTGATTTCTCTTTTTCTTCTCTTCCTCGTCTAAGAGAAGGGACGAAACGAGCCCTTCATTTATTCTTTAGATTTGATTTATAGGGTGGATGGTTGAGAGGCTGGTTGAAAAAAGTTAACATTCCGAATAATTTAGGTTGCCCAGAAGCTTTGCAGCCTTCGATTCCATTATACGGAAGTTCGTTTCTACCCCTCCGAAAACTGAGTGGTTGTAGTAGTTAGGCTTCAGGTACCGAGCTGCTGCAGGCTTATTCAACAAAGCTGAATGTCTCATACAAGAACTATGTACAAAGTATTAGGTTGGTGCAAAATCAATTTCGGTTTCTGAGTACCTTCAAATAAACCACTTTTTCAACCCAAATTATTTCATCTCAAAAAAGCCAAGCATACTATTTGGTAGGTTTTTTCCCGATCTTTCCAAATCATATATGCTTGCTGCCCTAACGCTACCAGGCAACTTTTTACAGGGCTTCGTTCAATCATGAACCGACGCGATTATCGAGTCATCATGGCTTACGAATTTAAATTAGGACACTACGCTGCGGAGGCGGCTCGCAATCTTAGCATTGCCTTAGGATGGATTGTCCTTGCGAACGGACAGTGCAACTCTGGTTTAAAAAATTCGTATGTGGAGATTTTGGTCTTGAAGAAAAAGCCGGCCGTGGTCGTAAGGCGTCGCTTGATGGCGAAGATTTGAGAGCTGCTGTAGAAGCAAATCCAGAGACGAATACACGGACGCTAGCAGAGGACCCATGCGTACATCACACCACAATCGGACGGCATTTGGCAAAAATCGGAAAGGTGAAGTAAATGTCTAAATGAATACCCTATGAACTGACTGAGGAGCAGCGCCTCATACGTTGTGACATCTGCTCTAACCATCTGATTCGCCTGAGATCTGACCCGTTCGTCGGCTGTATTGTGACTGTTAATGAAAAGTGGGTCATGTACGATAGCAGGAAACGAGGGTTCGCTTGGGTAGACAAGGTTGTCCCACCGAAAAATTTTCCTAAACCTCACCTTCACCCGAAAAAGGTCATGTTGACTGTTTGGTGGTGCTGCAAAGGGCTAATTCACCACAGCTTCAGGCAACCTGGTCACTCAGTTGCAGCAGAGTCCTGCTGTTGTGATTTAGACCAAATGTATGCAAAGTTGCAAAAATTGTATCCGGCAGTGGTGAACAGAGGTGGACCGATCCTGCTGCATGACAACGCAAGGCCGCACTCCTCGAAAACCACCCGGCAAAAATTGACCCAATTAGGTATAGAAGTTCTCCCTCACCCACCCTATTCCCCTGACCTCTCCCCAACAGATCACCACTTTTTCCAATCTCTTAACTACTATCTAGGTCAGAAACAATTCGCTGATTTGATCGATGTTGAATCTGCCTTCGTTGATTCCGTCGATTCTCGTGATCCCAGTTTTTACTCTAGAAGCGTAGAAATGTTACCAGTTCATTGGCAAAAATGTGTAGATTCCGATGGTTCTTACATTGTTTAATAAAGTTGAGTTTGAGCTGAGTTATTGCACTTTAAAGTTTGCGGTCCAAAACCGAAATTAATTTTGCACCAACCTAATAGTAAAACCTTTAAAAACTTCTAGCTAGGTACCTGAAGCCGAAACATTAAGCTTTCTATCCAATCCACTTTTTTCCACTATCCTGCTCTGCTTCTTTAGTCTTATTCTACAGCTTTATCAATATTCGTTTTATATGTCATTATCATTTATTGAACTAGTGACTCTCACAGCTGTATGAAGCGAGTAATTTCGATATGTTTGTTTCAATACAATTCTCCACATGTGGTCCCCACATGTATTAAATGTTATGTAATAAATGTTGAGTTATCGGATCGACAGCTACTTCTTTTAACAATCATTTTTTCAGAGAGGGTGCACACTGGAATGTATTCCGAATATCTGTCAATGCAAACCGGGATACTATCGAAATTCGAACAACACATGCGTTGAGAACTGCGCAGGCGGTAAGCGGATCTGTTTAGTTCTTCGTTTTTCATTTTTTCTTTCAGATAGAACTGCTACAAGCCTCCTAGGTAGGGTAACGTGTCCCTGGGCTGCTGAAATCAGCAGAGTCTTATTGTTAGAGCGTGCATTTTCAGCATGCATTTCCATAAGATCTAGATCAAAATGGGGAAAAGAGAGTGAGCAATAGCGAATTCGATCAGTATGTCGCTACCTAAAGAAGCATTAAGCAGGCCGAAAGGCGTTCCAAAAAAGTTGTAGTAATTTGGAAAGCCGCAGTTTTGCAGCAGTTGAAGATACATTTAACGGGAGCTCGTGTAAGAGTCTACACAATTCACCAGTTGCGATAATCGTGCCTTCAAAACGTGAGCTAAACTTCAGCGACCTTCTAGTCTGAAACCTCAAAATATTGTCTCGATTGATTTCGTTAAACTCGAGTACTCATCAAATTTTCACTCATTCTTTGACCGAATTTTCTGTGCTAAGCGTTTTAGGGTCTATGATTGAGCGGAACACCTAACCCTCTAAGCGACAGAGCAGAGAGAAAATTCATTGAATAAAAACTAGCATTGGTTGCTTTCAACGCAATAAACACTTATGGTAACATTATTTTGACGCTTTAAAATTAACCCACAACGTACCGAGGCCGTTTCGCGGTGGCTGGCTACTCGGACCGCGCGCGTAGGTCATGCGTGCGCCATCATGTGGCGCACGCGTTTCCTAGGACAAATCTTATTATCAATCGATGGTATTACTAATGTATCGCCAACCACAACTTTTGCGAAGTAAACCGATATAAACGACTCATAGCTTGGATGAAAGCTAAGAAAGAAGAAAATTTTCTGGCATGTGTTTGGTGGGGATCGCGCCATGTACTCGACCAAGGCCTCGGAATTTGGACTTGATTGATAGTGCATGGGTTATAATATGCTTGCTCTACTTAGGTCGTAAACAGGTGAAATCGCTATGACTTATTTCTGGGGTTTTCATCCAAGCTATGATTCTTTTCGAATGGTCCACTTTTCGATTCACAAGAGAAGAATAGAGCTCTTTTGAGAAAAAGGAACCGAAGTGCTCCCCAAGGGGTAGAAACCGCCTAGCTAGATTTTCGCAAAAAAGCTAAGGTTCATTACACGCGAGTCGAATTGCTCCTTTAGTTCTCAAAGTCTCTGGAATGCACAGCAGGAAGACGTCCGACATCAGAACACTGAGCAGTTTTCACGATTCGTGGGAAAACCTTCGTAATTTCGCCGTTTTTGTGGGAAATCAGAGAGCAGGGTCAGCGACGACGCGCTCGTATAAAATCAAATGTTGCTTAATCAGGGTCTCGTTATGCCTCACAAAAGGCTCTACACAATAAAACTTCTGGAGGACCCTTCTCGAATTCGGCGCATTCAGCGAACGTGCGAACCGCTTATACCGGACTGCTTTCAGACTGTTTGAGAGATTTCAAATCATTCAGCTGGTGAAGTGGTAAGCGTCGATCGATTTTTAAGGGATGCACCAACCCCTTATCTACTGCATAGAATTATAGAGACATTGCAGAACCAGAACCTCTTAGGCAAAGTTTCAGTGAGATTGGTGGTCGTGAACGGAGTTCCCAGGGTGGTGGCTAAGTGCTATAATTGTTCCGAATACGCTAAATAAACATCAGATTCGTGATCATCAACCAAAAGGATCTCATAGTAAAGTTTCAGCGGAATTACTGGTCTTGGATAGAGCTGGTGAGTCATCAAGCGAGGGACCGAAGTGGCAACGGGCTCCGAAAATCGAGGGGTCAAAAAAATCGACTGAAAACAAGTTTTACGAATTTGGGAAAATTGTATATGGAGGGATAGATCTCAAGCTGCTAAGCCCGAATATATACTTATTTTTGCAAGTAAACCAATTTTAAAGAAGGTATTTGAAAACGGCGCGTTTCGGCGCTCCGAGGCGCCGCTGCCGCCGTTTTATCGTTGCGGCGCGTCCGGTACTGTAATGATGATCACTTACGAAGCATATAGTAGTCATGGTCTATGTGGTTGTAAAATAATTTTTTTCAGTACTTTTCCTCTTAATGCCCAATTATCATATCATGCCCAACCGTATCATGCTTGTATCTTAATGTACACCCTTGGAGCGGTCTTGTCATATCGTGCTATTCGATATCATACCATTTCACATCCACCTATGGTCGTGTGCAGCCTGTTTGATCTGCCTGATAAGGAAGAAAAAGCCGTTCTTTTCATGCAAGAATGGACTTTTCCAAGAGAGAGATGTTTCAGAGGCTATCGTATGAAACTGTTTTCTAGCTTAGATAAGTCGTTGATTTCGTTTAACAGCTTGATAATAAATCGATTATGGCTCGAGCATGATATGGTAAGACCGCTTCAAGGATGTGCATTAATATATGAGCAGGATATGATACGCTTGGGTGTGATATAATAATTGGGCATTAAAAGGAAAAGTACCATTTTCTCCAAATTTCTTGTGTGTTAGAGTTTTTATACTAAGCGTTTGTGGTCAAGCACCGCTCTGTTTCCTTTAACTAATGCATTTATTTTTTAAGAACGTCTATGATGGGCGCAAATAAGTAAATAAGTAAGATGTCCTCGTTTTATTATAAGACCCATTGATAAGTGGCGAGTTTAAGACAGGACAGACCGATCGCACGGCTTACCAACGTGAATAATATTAGGTTGGTAAGAAAGTTTCCGCTGTTTTTTTCAAACGACTGCTGTAAATTTAGTTCGGAAGCTCTTGCAGAGTTTGACAAATCATTCGAAAGAGAATTATTTGCTCTTTCGAGCAGTATATTTGTAATTTGTGATAATTCTGAATGTCATTGTTTTTTTTTGGCTTGTAAAGTGAAAAGCGAAAAAGTGAAAAAATAACCTCATTACCACCGATTTTTTTCTGCTCAATTTTAAAGGCATAAATAAAACTCGATAGATTGTTCAAAAGATGATGATTCTCTCTATTAGATGGAATATCATTTGCTTTTAATTGTCTCGTAAATTACAAAGTTTTGAACCACTGAAGTCCGACCTTCGGAAGGCACGAATAATTTTTCGATGACGCTCCTGGTTTTCTTGTGTGAGCTCAAATTGACTTATGTGGAGTTTTCTATACAGCATTTTTTGCTCTATCAGATGATATGTTTATTTTCAAACAATGATCGATTTTAAAAAATTTTCACGAGAAGGGCGTCTTAAAATTTCTCGGTAGAGCAAGCCTCAAGTTTCAATCTTTTCACCGAATCTCATACAGCATTCGAAAGAGGACGATACTCTCTACAATATGGTTTATATAGCGTTTCAAACCTCCCTGGTTTTCTTTGTTTTTTAGGCCGTCAAAGTGGACCTAAATCGCAGGCGTGGCGCGTGGGGCTCGTGCGGCGCGACGTCGAATCGTCCAGGAGTGCGGATTTAGGTCCACTTTGACGGCCTAAAAAACAATGAAAACCAGGGAGGTTTGAAACGCTATATAAACCATCTTGTAGAGAGTATCGTCCTCTTTCGAATGCTGTATGAGATTCGGTGAAAAGATTGAAACTGGAGGTTTGCTCTGCCGAGAAACTTCAAGACACCCTTCGCGTGAAAATCTTTTAAAATCGATCATTGTTTGAAAATAAACATATCTTCTGATAGAGCAAAAAATTATGTATAGAAAACTCCACATAAGTCAATTTGAGCGCACACAAGAAAACCAGGAGCGTCATCGAAAAATTATTCGTGCCTTCCGAAGGTCGGACTTCAGTGGTTCAAAACTTTGTAATTTACGAGACAATTAAAAACAAGTGACATACCGTCTAATAGAAAAAATTATCGTCTTTTGAACAATTTATCAAGTTGTATTTATGCCTTTAAAATTGAGCAGAAAAAATCGCTGTCGATGAGGTTATTTTTTCACTT